>CAUYQU010025190.1:0-78834 GCA_963574635.1 Cheracebus regulus
CATTTCTCTCTTTTTCTAAAATCTCTTCCTCTCTTTCATTTTTTCTTTCTTTTGCTGTTTCTTTCTTTCTCCTTTTCTCTCTTTTTCTAAAATCTCTTCCTCTTCCTTTCTCTCTTTCATAAAAAAAAAAAAAAAAAAAAAAAAAAATTAAAATACTCCAAAGGGAAGAGAGCTATCCCTCAGAATCCTCCAGGAGAACCCTTCGAGAGGTGGTCGACTGACATCCGGATGGATATGCGATAAATGACCACACGTACATTTCGACGTGCCACAGTCACACCTCCGAAGCAAGCTATGTCCCTGCGTCATTTCAGTTCCTCAGGGTACGACAGAGCAGGCCGCCAGGATAAAGCTCAAGAAGGATAAGCCCTAAGCCCCAACCCGCCCGCTTGACCCTCTACTACCGGGCCCGAGAAGCGCGCAGAGGTGAGAAAGGACTTCTCCAGCCAAGTTCACCCCCTCCGTCATTCGCGCGGCCTCTTACTCAACCTCTGGTTCATGTTTCCGAGGCGCAGCTCAAGACAAACCTGTGGACTCCCCACCCTTCCCCAGCACAGCCCTGGGGCACGAGCTGGAGCAGCTCTTCGGACTTCTTCTCCCACCCAGGGCTCGCTCGGTCTGGAAGATCAACAGCGCCCGATCACCCCAAAGAGTTCCCATTTTGCTTGGGACTGAGGGCACAAGGAAATAGACCCACGCGACAGGTACTGAAGCACAGGGCTAATGCGAAGTGACCCCATGTCAGGAGTGGGAGTGCCGCTTGCTCCTCCTCCACGGCGGCCGAGGGGTAAACACAAAGAAATGATGGGCCGGCGTTCCAGCCGCCACACTCACCAGCTCAGCCAAACGCGATTCTGTTTGCGGAAACGGCGGCCCGGGCCTCGCGTGTCTTGTTACGTCACTTCCGGGAGTGCGAGCATCACGTGGCGCCTCTCTGGCTAGAGTGCCGCGGCGCACGTCCTCCGCGCCGGAACTACGAATCCCGACGTGCGGCGCGCCGCATGCAGAAGCTGCTCTGAGCGGGCGCAGGCGGTCGCGAGCACATTTCTAGTGGGCGCGGTGGCGGGGCTGGGGGCGGTAGGGAGCGAGAGTCCGCCTGAGCCCCGCGGGCTCCGACGCCCGGACCCACGCTCGGCCGGGTTGCTCTGCTGAGTGACACCACCGTGGCATCCAAGGAGGTGTCCTCCAGCTTGCGCGGCGGCCTCAGCGTCCTAAGAGGTAGCATGGGCCCCAGACCTCTGTGGTACAGCGGGAGGGGTCTAGAGGGCACCTTCAACCCTGGGCGTGTGTCGGAGAGCTGACTCGCGGCGCTAACCTTGCAATTGCTGCGCGCGCGCCGCTCCTCGAGCTGTGACGGTGTCCGCTTGCCAGACTGGGGTGGTCCTCAATGCCGATCCCGCCGCCCTTCCTGGTCGAGCCTATGTTCTGGCTAATCTTGCTTTGGGGACTTTTTCAGCTTCCTCCGCTGTAACCCTTCACCGTCTTCTCTTCCTTTCGTCTGAAGCCAGGTGGAGAGGGGCCTGAAGTGCCCGCGGTCGGAGCGGTTTTAAAAATTAGTCATTTCTTACTAGGGACTGGTACATCGGTCCTTACCGCCGTATTTGGGAAGCCGCAAGAAACCATTCCTGTTAGATTCTGGGAGAAGGGGCAACCTATACCTGTTTTTGAAAAATACATAACGGTGCATTAACTCTATGTTGGCTGAACTTTGGCATGGTGTGGTTTGGGGGAGACAACAGACTCTTTTTTGGCCGTCACACCAGATTTCTACTGGGGAGTGAAAGTGCCTGCTGTACTGAAACTTGAAAGCTTCATAGTTGAGGACTTTCAACCTGAGATCAGGGCCAAACTGCCTGTGGATAGATTATTGATGCGTGTACTTATTAACGTCGTGTCTCAACACGTCCTCACCTCAAGGGTGTAAAACTGTGATCAGATTTACAATCCGTCTTGAATTACTCTTTACTAAAATTGATCCCTTTAAAACAGCCTTGAAAATGTGCTTTACCAGCCTGCCTTCTTGTCAGTAGACTCAGGTATATTAATGAATAGACCTGGCTTTGGGGAAGGCAGCATTTGCAGCATGGTCATTTCTAAATTGTGGGTATTAGCCCATGTGAGGTTGTTGACCCTTTACAAACTTTGATCCAAGAATGAGGCCCATTTTTCACAAATAAGGATGAGCCATCAATTTCAGATGAGTGCTTACATTTGTTATTATATGAAATGAGCTAGGTTGAGAGTTAATCTCATTTCATGAATATTGACAACTGCAAAGTAGTAAGTATTAGAGATCGAATTCATTATATGCATATTCAAGCATTAGAACCAGGTAATTACGTTCCCTGGTTCTGATGGTTAAGTTTCTTGACATAATTGCTGTTGTAGTTTTACAGAATATGAGTGTAATTTTGACTTTGAAAAACATGTTGTCATTAGATTAAAAGCCTCTGAACTATGTGTTTATGAAAACTCCATGTGATTGTGCATGTGACATATAGATATTATATTTTTCAGTTTTTATAAAACTTAACTAGAAGTCATGTAAATTCTGTTGAGAATAGAGGAAGGTGTCTTGAAAGCAGTTAATGTAAGAAGTCAATGAGCCAGATAAAAATGATTGAACAGTTACCATTGGTGTTATTTTTCCATTATTACCTGAGTAATCTCTGGTTTTCTGGATATTAACATAATTATAGCTAATACTTTAGTACCTTCTCTGTGTGTGTCAAGCTTAGTACTTCATTTGTACTCGTTTAATTCTTTCTTTCTTTTTTTTGGGGATGGAGTGTTGCTCTGTCACCCAGGCTAGAGTGCAATGGCGTGGTCTCAACTCACTGCAACCTCCACCTCCTGGGCATGTGTCAACCCTGGGGTTGAAGCAGTTCTCTTCCTCGGTGTCCTGAGTGTCTGGGATTACAGGTGTACACCACCATGCCTGGCTAATTTTTGTTTTTTTAGTAGAGACCAGATTTCACCAGGTTGGTCAAGCTGGTCTCTAACTTCTGACTTCGTGATCTGCCCACCTCCCAAAGTGCTGGGTTAACAGGCTTGAGCCACCGCTCCAGGTTTACTTCTCAGGATGTTTTGTTTTGCAGATGAGGGTTAAGTAACTTGGCCAAGATGATGCAGCTTTTAAGTGGAATCAGGATTTGAATTCAGGCAGTCTGGCTGATTGGCCAGACTCTACTAATAATGAAACAGTGCCGGCTAGAAGGTCATACTCAGGACTGGAAATTGTCTAGCAAATCCTAGATTTTCAGAAAGTGTTTTGATACTTCTTAATGCCTGGGTTATTATGTCCAGAGATAAAATAGTTAGATAAGGATGTTATCTTGCTGGAATGTGAGCCCCACTAACACAAGGAAAGGACATGCAGGATTTATTTCAACCCATTTGTAAGAAAGTGAGAGCACATCTCTTAGAGGTATAATTTTAAAATGTGATTTCTGTTGTAGAGTTGAAGATAATACTTTTGAAACATAAAGATTGTTTTGAAAATGTAGATACAATGTTATAGTTTCCTAAGATAATGTAATGTGAAGGCAGGCAAGAGAGGTGGTTCATGGAAACTTTGTTTCTCTAAATAGTTTTGGAGGAAGGACTTCCTCTGTTCCACTCAGGAGAGTATATTCCTACTGAAATTTCATTGTCTTTCTGGAGCAAATAAAATATTCTTGTTTAAAGCGTTGTTCTTTCAGTTGAAAATAAGATTTTGTTGAGAAATCTGGAAGTGTGCTATTTGTGATGATTAGTTTTATTATGTCAGTTTACCTAGTTATTTAATCAAATACTGATCTGCGTGATGCTGTGATGTTATTCTGAAGATGTGGGTAACATCTATAATCAGTTGACCTGAACTAAAGAATTTTACCCTAAATAATGTGGATGGACCTCATTCAATCAATTGAAGGCTGAAAGAGCCAAAACTGAGGTGTCCTGAAGAAGACAGTATTTTCCTCAAGGCTACAGCATCAATTCCTGCCTGAGTTTACTGTCTGTAGATCTACCCTACACATTTTGAAGTTGGTAGCTTCCACAATTCTGTGAGCCAGTTCCTTAAAATACCAATATCTCAATATCTGTCTATATGTGGATGTAGATATTTATGTTTTTATCTACATCTATATTTTTTTCCTATCAGTTCTGTATCTCTGGAGCGCCCTGACTGATTCAAATTTGGGTGCTGAGAGTGGTTCTAGTGAGCAGAAATTTTAACGATGAGTTTTCTGAATTGATTAAAGTGTTTCTGGAATTGATTTTCTTAACCTGATCAGATTTAAAGGCAATAATTAGTATTCCCAGTAGAAAAGAGGACTCTGATAGTCCATGGTGTGATATGGTAATGGAGATATGCAAAAGATCACTATTGGATACTCCCACTCATGCTTATAGGCAACAACAAGATTCAGAACAATCAGATATTTGGTACCTTAGAACATTTAAATCAAATTAATAAGTATAATCTTGACTGGTTGCTCTTAATGGTGATGGATGAAATGAGAAAAGAAAAGGATGATCCCAGCTACTGGGGAGACTGAGGCAGAAGAATCATCTAAACCCAGGAGGTGGAGGTTGCAGTGAGCTAAGATCACACCACCGCACTCACTCCAACCTGGATGACAGAGTGAAACTGTCTCAAAAAAAAAAAAAGAAAGAAAAGAAGGGTAGGCTTAAGGCTTCAAATTCCCAATTGAAGCTCCAAAAAAGTGACCTGAAAGTTTCTGTGTCTGCCTTAAAACCCATTATCTCCTGTAGTTGCAGGGCTGAGGTTGGTGAAAATGAAACCCAGAGTCTCATCCTGTAGGTGGCTGAATTACAGTGCAAACTGAATTCCCTTCCTCACCTTGGTCTGCTGTTAAAATGAAGGCATTGATTGGGAAAGAATGGGATCCTCAGATTTGGAATAGATCCATATGGGAACATCCCGATGAAGCTGGGGATGTTGAACTCCTAAATTTTACTCACTCTTTTTTGCCAGTAGAAGCAATTATTTCACCTTTGAGGAGGTTAACCCTGCTTTGCCTGGTGAACCTGTAATGGCCTCTCTTGAGGTAGCTACTTTGGAAGACATTGGTGGTTCTCCTCAGGTGTCCATGAAGAGCTCTGGGGCTGCTCTTCTCTGCAGATCGGAGATTGCAGTGTGAGCTGCTGCCACTGACTGGGGTCCTTAACTGCATCAGGGATGGTTGGATCCTGGTTGGCAGGGACCATGTGATCACCAAAGACTAAGTGAGCGTGTTGCCATCATGGGGTACAGTGGAGTCAAAGCAACAGTCTGAACAGTCTGACTCGAGAGTCCTACGGCATTGGGTAGGTAGTCATGGTGTCTGTAGAATAGAATTCTGTGGCCAGTATACTGAATTCTGAATTGATCTGTATAAACAGAAGAGTTCTAAGTCAAGTGAATGGAAGCCTTACCAAAAGAAAGAGTTATGGTCCCTCAATCAATTCCCAGATTTGAGTCATTTTACAGTCCTAGAACCCCTCGAATGAGGGGAGGCTGGATCCTTTTGAGGAAAGACCCCATTGTGCTGCCAAGAATTTATACTGTTAATTTTTTCCCCTAACTTTTCCCAAAAGGACCTATGGTTTATCAGGGCAAGTGTGCATTGGAGAAAAAGAAATAATCAGACTTCTCATGGATTACTGAACACTTAACTCTGAACTGACACTAATTCCAGGACACTCAAAGTGTCATTTTGGCCCATGATTCAGAGTAGGGGATTGTTGAGGTTAGGTGGTCAATGGAAGTTTAACCCAGGTCCTCCTCACAGTGGGTCCCCATATTTATCTTGTGGTTACTTCCCCAGTTCCAGGATGAATAACTGGTATAGACATATTCAACAACTGGCAGAATCCTCACACTGGTTCCCTGACTTGTGGAGTGAGGGCTATTGTGGTAGGAAAGGCCAAGTAGAAGCCACTAGAGCCGCCTCTTCCTGGAATAATAGTAAGCCAAAATCAATACCGCATTTCCGGAGGAATTGCAGCGATTAGTGCACTTAAGGATTCAGGGTGGTGATTCTTGACATATTCCCATTCAGCTTTCCCATTTGGCCTGTACATCTTGGAACATGACAGTGGATTATCATAAACTTAACTGAGTGGTGACTAATTGCAGCTGTTCCGGATATTATTTCATTGGTTGAGAACCTATCCCCAGTAGCTGGCATGCAGTTATTGATCTGCTAAATGTTTTTCTTAGTAAGTATCTATTAGTAAAGATCACCAAAAGCACTTTTCTTTTCTTTTTTTTTTTTTTTTTTTTTGAGACAGAGTATCACTGTCGCCTAGGCTGGAGTGCAGTGGCGCGATCTCACTGTAACCTCTGCCTCCCGGATTCAAGCAGTTCTCCTGCCTCAGCCTCCTTAGTAGCTGGGATTACAGGTGCACATCACCACACCCAGCTAATTTTTGTATTTTTAGTAGAGACGGGGTTTCACCATGTTGGTCAGGCTGGTCTTAAACCCTTAGCCTCATGATCTGCCAGCCTCCGCCTCCCAAAGTGCTGGGATTACAGGCGTGAGCCACCGCTCCTGGTCAGGCAGTTTTCTTTCAACTAACAAAGCCAGAAATACACCTTCACTGTCCTACCTTGGGGATACCAACTCTTCAACTCTGTGTTGTAATTTAGATCACAGAGATCTTGTTATGATTTGAATTATGTCTTCTAGAAACTCATATGTTGGAATCCTAGCCCTCAGTACCTCCAGATACGACATTATTTGGGAATAGGGTAGTTACAAATGTAATTAGATAAGATGAGGTCATACTGGAGTAGGCTGGGCCCCTAATCCAGCATGACTGGTGTTCTTAAAAAAGGAGAAATTTGAACACATATTCACACAGGGAGAATGTCATGTGAAATTGAAGTAGAGGAACACCAAGAAATGTCACACATTTCCAGCAAACCATCAGAAGCAAGCGGGGAGGCATGAAATTCTTCCTCACCACTCCTGAAGGAACCAACCTTGCTGACACCTTGATCTTGGATTTCTAATCCCAGAGCTGGAGACAGTACATTTCTGTTGTGTAAGCTCTTCAGTTTGTGGTTCTCTATTACAGCAGCTGTAGCAAACAAATAGAGACCCTGATCGCCCTTCCCTTCCACAGGACATCATACTGGCTCATCACATTGATGACATAATGCTGATTGGACCTGGTGGGCAAGAAGGAACAACTACTGTAGACTTACTGGTAAGACATTTGCGTGTCAGAGAGTGGGAAATAATTCCAACAAATATTCAGGGCCTTCCACCTCAGTGAAATGTCTAGGGGTCCACTGGTGTGGTGTAGGGCATGTTACCACCTACAACAAAAAGAGAGAAGCAAGATCTAGTGGTCCTCTTTGGATTTTGGAAGTGACAAATTACTCATTTGGGTTTACTATTTCAGGTTGTTTACTGAGTAACTTGAAATGCTGCTAGTTTTGAGTGGATCCCAGAACAAAAGGCACCTCTGCAACAGATCCAGGCTGTTGTGCAAACTGCTCTGCCACACAGGCCATATGACCCAGCAGAGCTTATGGTGCTTGAAATGTCAGAGGCAGATTGAAATGCTGTGTGAAACCTTTGGCAGGCCCTATAGGAGAAAATTACAGTGTAGATCCTTAGGATTTTGGAGCAAAGCCTTTGCAGGTAACCGCTCTTGTATTAAGAAATAGCTTTTGGGCTTGCTACCAGAGTTAGTAGAAACTGTACGCTTAACCATGGGCCACCAAGTCATGCAGCTGACTAAAAAAATGACTAGAGTATTTCAGCAGTTAAGAGCACACGCTGATGGCATGTGTTCAAATCCTGGTTATATTATATTTGCTAACTGTGTCATCCTTGAGTAAGTGACCAAACTTTGTGTTTTAATTTTCTCATGGAGTGATTTTGTAGAATAAATGAGATGATACAGTGCTTAGCACAGAACCTACTCATTTTTAGCTTCTCTTAATACAACTGAAACTGCTGTTGCAGTGTCATGTGAAGTCATTAGTCCATGTCTTTAAGTGTGATTGTAGAATTTTTTTGTCTTGATACAGCAGAAAAAGTAGAGAGATTTTTTTGAATTCATGTAAACCAGAGCAGAAGTTTGAAATAGTGAACAGTCTTGTAGGCATTATGTGCTTTCAAGTTCTGAGTTTATTACTTCTGAGAATTAACCATGGTAGCAGTGGTCTACGATTTCTGTGGGTGAAAGGGTAGCTGGGCTTTAAGCATGTGCAGCAGTGGGCAAAGAATGGAGGTGAGGGAAGAAGCATCAGACATTAGGAAGGGGTTCTCCCAGAGAAAGGGGAGGTGGATGGTTCAGATTTTATGATGCCAGTGACAATATGAGTCCTACTGGAAAGTCTCATTGATAACCAAAAATTATTTTCAAGGCAGACTTAAAAATTAGGGCTTCCCCATTTTTACCTACTTCTTCTACATTGCCTTCGTAACTTATTGGACTTGATAAATTGAATTAAACATAGTATTTTATTTGGAGTCCTTGATTTTTTAACCTAAGCATGGATTATAGTAACTCTTCCTTGCTATTTGAAATACTGAAATTCTTGTTATAGTTTGAGCTGCTAAGTAGGTTGCATTGTAATTTGAGTCACTTGTTAAAATTAGAAGAATTAGATAAACAGTGATGGACTTGCAATGTAGTGTTTGCCAAATGAATGTCATCTATAATGTTAAGAAAAATTGTATTTGTATGGCACACCATGTAAAATAAAGCAGACCTATTTCAAGTTCTAAATGCAAGTTTTTATTTTATTTTTCTTGCCATATTCATCACTGTAAATGCAAGATTTTAAAAAGACATATTTTAAAATTGGACCCAGAATACAAGTGCTCTTTATTACAACATGGCTTCTGGTACTCTGATGATCAAATCACATTTTCTGAAATATATTTGATACAGTAAACACTGACAAAACTCGTTAACCCCACAGAGAAGGTTATGAGTATTTTTCACCAAAGCCAAGGTGAAGCAGATGCTATTGCAATTTACTTGGTGTAAAATATATGTATAATTTCTCATATGTCCTTTTTTGGTTTAACAAACATAGGCATTATTTTCTTTATCAAGTAAATTCCTATTGCTGAGCATGTTTTAGTTAGTCACAATAAATTTGTGTTAAACCTGATTTTCAGTGTAGGAGTTAGAAATGAAATTTATAGTTTGGCTCTCAATCATTTATTTTCAGGGAAAAGACACAATTTATACACATGAGCAATTTGTGGAGCTGTGGGAAATCCATTAGACTAGCAGTGCTTTTCCCTCTCTCGCTCTCTTTCTCTTTCTCTCTCTCTCTCTCTGTCTCTGTCTCTGTCTCTGTCTCTTTTTTTCCCCCCAGTAATCCAGGAACAAGTTATGAACTATTACATGTCCTTGCATTCCTTATCTGTAAACATGAAGGATGGTACTAAGGGGCCTCTCAGTTTTCTTCCAAGTCTTAACATTCTGTAGTTCTAATGCAGACAATTATGACTAAACCTAAGGTTGCTCCTTTTACAACTGTATAGTTGTACTCAGGGTCTGTATGGCCTGCCATTTTTGTAGTCCCTGTAACAAAGACTTTGAGAAGATGAAAATAATCCTGACTCATGCAATGGTTGGGAAGATTTCCAAAGGAGAGTAGGCTTGTGTTTTCCATTGCTGTGTAACAAATTACTCCCAAATTTAGCTGCTTAACACAGGTTTATTATCTCAGTCTTCTGGGTCAGGAATATGGGCACATCATTGCTGGTTTGCTGTTTAGCATCTCAAAGTGTCAGTCAGGCTACATTCTCATCTGGAGGTTCAACTATGGAAGAATCTGTTTGCAAACTCATTCAGTTTGTAGTAGGCAGAGTTCATCTTTTGGCCTACGTGAGTGAGGGTGCCATCTTCTTCCTGTTGACTGGTGGCCTCCCTCAGGGACTAGAGGCTGTTCCCTGTGTGCGGCCCTGTCCATAGGCAGTTCATACGGCACTTTGTTTCCTCGAGGCCAGCAGGAGGGAGACTCTTTCTCCGGTCTGCTGAGATGGAGTCCTTTCTATCTTTTCTACTGTTTAGTGCTTAGAAGTAAGTGACAGGTTCCACCCACACTCAAGGGGAAAAGATTCTACAAGGATGTAGCTCACTGGGGTTCACCTTGGGGTGTGTCCCAAAAGACTATTTCTGCATTGACATTGTGGCATGCCTATACATTATTGTGATTATTTAACAAAGAAATCTATGACACTACTTTTTTTCCTCCCTCTTATCAAAATTAGGGTGCTTTCTGATTGCCTAGATTTCAACTAAATGCAAGTTTAATTTTTATTTGCTTTGGGATTTTTGGTTTCAAGCTTTAACAGGAGAAGAAAATCTCCATTGAAACCTCCTTCTGCTCTTTTGAGCACCCAGAATGGAGGAAGAGTGCTGATCTGACAAGCCAGGCTCCAGGACAGTAATAGTCATGTGTGGCTTAACAATGGGGATGCATTCTGAGAAATGCATCATTAGGCAGTGTTGTCATTGTGTGAACATCACAGGGTGTATTTACACAAACCTAGATAGTAGAACCTCCTACACAACTAGGTTATATGGTATCGCCTGTTTCCCGGGCTACAAACGTATATGGCATGTAATTGTACTGAATAGTGTAGCAGTTGTAGCACAGTGGTAAGTACTTGTGTATCTAAACATAGAAAAGGTATAGAAAAAATACGGTATTATAATCTTATGGGACTATCACCATATATGCGGTGTGTCATTGATGGAAATGTCATTATGGGGCACATGACTGTATATGGTTTTGTTTTCCAGTGACTGGAGTCTTGGAAATATACATAAACCTTTCATGAGAATAAACCTTCCTTTAGTTCCTTTTCTTTTGGTTCTGATGAGTGGTTTTCTTCCCATTGGAGTGATATGGTGGGATTCTAATTGGGTGTTGGGTTGGGAATGAAAGAGTGGAGTAAGGGCTGGAAAGATCTCATTATTGTCTGGCTTAGTTTACTGCAGTTGTGCATTGATGCAGACACATTGTATGTGATTGAGAAATATTAGTTCTTATAAGAAGAAGGCATTGGACCTTTGAAAAGAGATAAGGTGTGCAATAAGAGAGTTGGAAGTAAATGGAGTTGGGAAGTTAGTAGATATGAGTTTAAGTTGAGATCAGCATGGTTTATTTTCTTATCCAGCCTACACACAGGTGTCGGATTAGGTTTGACACAATTAGGGTTCAGCCAAACTAATGTGATAAAGACAGAGCAGCCCAGATTTGGAGGTATATGCAGAGGGTAATTATGATTGATAGACTTACTTTTGTGGACTGAATGTTTGTGCCTCTCAAAATTCCTGTCTTGAGCCCTAATCCCCAGTGTGATGGTATTAGGATGTGGAGCCTTTGGAGGGTAATTAGGTGATATGGTTAGGCTTTGGGTCCCCACCCAAATCTCATCTTGAATTATAATCCCCATAATCCCCATGTGTCAAGGGAGAGACCAGGTGGAGGTAATTGAATTATGGGGGCAGTTTCTCTTGTGCTGATCTCGTGGTAGTGAGTTCTCACGAGCGCTGATGTTTTATAAGGAGCTCTTTCCCCTTTCACTCAGCACTTCCTGCTACCTTGTGAAGACGGTGCCTTGCTTTCCCTTTGTCTTCTGCCATGATTGAAGTTTCCTGAGGCCTCCCCTAGCCATGCTGAACTGTGAGTCAATTAGACTTAAATTAGCTTTGTCCTAACACAGGCTGGCTCCCTGTGTTAGTTCAGTCTCACACTGCTATAAAAATACTACCTGAGACAGGGTAATTTATAAACAAAAGAAATTTAATGAGTCACAGTTTAGCATGGCTAGAGAGGCCCCAGGAAACTTACAATCATGGTAGAAGGCAAAAGGGGAAGCAGATACCTTCACAAGGCAGCAGGAGGCGGGGAGAGGGCATGGGGGAAACTGCCATTTTTAAAACCATCAGATTTTGTGAGAACTTTTTGTCACAAGATCAGCAAGGGGGAAACCGCCCCCCTGATCCAGTTGCTCCCACCAGGTCCCTTGCACAACATGTGGGGATTACAATTTGCGATGAGATTTGAGTGGGGACACAGAGCCAAATCATGTCACTTCATTCAAGGTTACAGAGTGGCTGCTAGAACCTCCAGAATCCGTATGTCGTGTTCCTTTCTCACCCCCAGTTTAGGAGAGAGAATTAGGTCCCCAAACCGTGAAATATAAGTTCTCCTCAAAATTCTTAGACTCCCCTGAGTCACATGCCCACCCCTGGACCAACAGTCAGCCAGCCACACAATGCTATGAGCCCTATCCTTTTATCAGGATCCATCATTGAAGCTGAGGGGTGGGTAGACAGCTGCCTGAGCAGAACAGGGCCTCTGATGAGGGAACAGGGGAGTGGATGCTTAGTGGGCAGCCAACACTTTTCTCTTACCTTGTCTAACCAGTAATTTAGTTAACTGTTTTATCTATTGTAGTTCTTTTTTGTAACTATAGAAAATCTTACAGTGGAAGTCTTTCTGTATATTATGAAGCCATGTCCAATACAGTAGCCATCAGTCACTTGTTACTATTGTAACTTAAAGTAATTAAAATAAAGTTGAAAAATTAGTACTTAAGTCACACTAGTTACATTTTGGGTATTGGGTAGGCACCTATGTGTAGTGGCTACCTTATTGAACAGCACAGATATAGAACATTTTCATCATTTCAGAAAGATCTGTTGAACAGAACTGCGCTAAATTGTTTCGAGTAAAGTTTTTGTGTAAGCATTGAGCCACAGTATAAACAAGGATAGCAACTACTTTACTGGGTTTTCATCTTATGTTGGGGGTTATAGGATCTGAAATTTAGCCAAAATGGGAAATAGGAATTCATTTATATTGAGGTGATTGAATATAATGTTTGATACTACTTAGGACTTAAAAATATCAGAGCTGTTTTATAAAATATTCTTTTTTCCATTAAGAATGTACAAATTATTTTTGTTATGTAGTAACTCTATGAAACTTTGATGACACCTTGAAGTCTAGAATATGGAAAGTGTTGTAATGTGAACAACTTTATGTGGAGGTAACATACCCATGAAAATGATTCTCACCGTACAATGAAAGTGACTGCCCAGTTTGTCATTGTAGTAGAGTATGCAAAACTTTTCATGGAATATAGATGACTGTGTATTAATACAACCGCAGATATGCTTGATATAACCTGTCTCCACTATTCTGAGGCTGTATCTATCCAACCAGAATTAGGACTAAAGAATTGCTATATTAAGTACCTTAAAAATAGTTATGTACCCCTGTAGTCTCAGCTAGTGTGGAAGTGGGAGGATCGTTTGAGCCAGGAGTTCTGGGCTGTAGTATGCACTGCTGATCGGGTGTCTGCAGGAAGTTTGGTATCAATATGGTGACCTCCCTGGAGCAGAGGACCACCAGAGTGCCTAAAGAGAGGTGAACTAGCCCAATCCAGAAAGTGAGCAGGTCAAAACTTTCATCTGATCCGTAGGGGGATCACACCTGTGAATAGCCACTATACTCCAGCTTGGGCAAAATAGCAAGACCCTGTCTCAAAAAATAAAAATAAATATTAAAAAATATATATGTATGAGATTTTATATATATGTTACTAGGTTATTGGAGATGTGTGTGTATATATACATGTATACATATGTACATGTACAAGAAATTCCTAGGAGTAGTATTACTAGGTTATTGGAGTTAGAATATATTGGTTATTGGAGATGTGTGTGTATATATTTGTATACATGTATATGTATACATATACAAACAGGATATAACATATTGGTTATTGGAGGTGTGTGTGTGTATATAATGTGTGTATATATATATATATATATATATATAATGTGTATATATATAATACACATGTGTATATACATGTGTTGGGTGTATAACCAATAACCAGTATATCTCCAATATACATGTATACATATATACACACACACATATCTCCAATAACCAATATATAATGTCTCCAGTAACCTAATAATACTACTAGGAATTTCTTGAAGAACTTAAAATATGGACAAAAATGTTATGTATGAGGATACTGTTTATAGTGCATTAAAACTGGGGACAATCTAAGTTTTTAAGAGTAAGAGAATGACTAAATCAATTATGGGGCATTATATCCCCCAAGATGATGAACTATTTCTTATCCAGATGTTCAGACTCATATTTTTGTGACTCTTTAATGTTGTATGCATAAGCTAATGGTAAAGAATGCAAAATTACATGTAATACAGAAAGCAGTAATCCAGGATCTAAATTAAGTTCATGCAGTTTAGTTCTCTGCTGACTCCTGTGTTCAAATTCCAAGGTCAGTGAAGACTGAACAGTTAGTTAATTGTTTTGAGCAGATTTCTCTATGAAGTAAAATATAGTTTCAGAAGCAACTGAGTTCATTTTATCCTTCTTGCTGTATATTAACTTTTCCTTACACCTGCTTTTATCATATCACTCCCCTGCTCAAAACTTCAGTTACTCCTTAGGAATTAAAAAATCCTCTACAATTCCAGCCTCATTTCTCATTACCCTGAAAAGGCCCATCTTTACATACTGACACTCTGTGCCTTTTCAAGTAGCATTTCCACTTTAACCTAGAATTACTTTCCATCTTCTCCAATGCTCTTAAGTTTTTCTTTCAAAGGTATCCTGCAGCCTTCAACTGACCACTGTAGTTAAGTTAGCCTTTTCTTTTTTTCCCCCAATACACAGTATGTTTATAAACTTATAACTCATGTTTGACATGTCTCCTATCTTGGAATATTTAATTACCCATTTATAACTAGATCGTAAACTACTTAAGGGCAGTGAAAACGTATATTATACTGATTTGTTCTAGGTACCAAAAGGGTTACAGTTCTGTGTAATGTTCACCCTTTGGTAGGGGGGTCAGTGAAAAGTTCCACTGTTAAATTCTTTTATAACTGTTTTACGTTGGTAGATTTTAGGTACTCTGAAGATATAGAAGAAAATCCCCTGGTTTGTACCTCTAGTGGAGTTATAATTCAGTTGAGAAAACTGAGAGTTAAATTTCCTGGAGTAATGTTGAACAATTGGGAGATGCTTTGTAAATATTTCAAGCCAGGTGCTGTGGTATGCTACCCGAGAAGTAGAGGCAGGAGGATTGCTTGAGTCAGGAGTTGGTGGTTATGGTGAGCTATGATCATGCCACTGCACTCCAGCCTAAGTGACAGAGCAAGATCCCATCTCTAAACGTGTGTGTGTGTATGTGTGCATGTGTGTTTTATAGTGTGTATGTTTGTGGCTTCTGTCCTCACATATCGATAGTTTGCGCTCACTCACCAGGTGTTACCTTCAGAAACTGCAAATATATTTGTGTTAATTCACATGTTTAAATTTATTCAGCATTATATACATAGATGTACACATAGGGTGATTTAAGTATTGGTGTGAATTTTGCCTAGTTAAGAAGTACTTTGAAGGTTGAGAGGTTTTAAATCAGTAGTAAGGAAGCTGGAGAAATATATCAGGCTAACTTGGACAAAAGGTCATAAAGGATGATAGTGGCAGAACATCAAATCTTATCTCAGGTATGGATATTTTATGTTACATTTTTAAGTTATGTTGAATTAATTTGTCATCGACATACATACATTTTAGACTTAGGCAAGAACAGCAAAAGTTAATTTATGTTTCAAGGAAAAGTTAATGGTTTGAACATCAAAAGGGTTAAATTTTTTGTGGGTAAAAAAAAAAGTTGTGCTGTAAGGAAAGAGGCTTTCTCATAGATGTATAGTTTGAACATGTAAGTAGAGATGAGAATGTCACCAAGTCATCCCTTCAGGGTCTGAGCGTCTTAGCTGTTAACATCTCTGGGGTTTGTAACAACGAAAGATAGAGCTGGGCGGGAGGAAAGCCAGGGTGGCAAATGAGCTATCCCGGAAGGTGACCTACCTGTTCCAAGTCCACAAGCACTATCTGTCCTTTCTCAGGTTAGCACACTGCTATCATCCTTTGTGTACCACAGCTTTTATGTTTTGAACTTCTTCGTTTTTGAGTCCTTCTATCAATGGAAATAATTTTCTCAGGAAGAATATGTGGTGTCTTAGTCCGCTCAGGCTGCTGTAACAAAATACTCTAAACTGGGTGGTTCATAAACAATGGAAATTTCTTTTTCATGGTTCTGGAGACAGGCAAATCTAAAGCAGGGTACTGGCAGATAAGGTGTTTGGTGCAGGCCCACTTCCTGGCTCACAGACAGACCTCTTCTCACTGTAACCTCACATGATGGAGGGTCCATGAGCTCTCTTGGGTCTCTTTTATAAGGTCGTTGTTCTCATTCAGGAGTGCTGTGCCCTCATGACCTGATCACCTCCCCAAAAGCCCCACCTCAAAATGCCATAACTTGGAAGTTAGGACTTCCTATGTGGAGGGACACAAATATTCAGATCATAGCATGTGTGCAGGATTTGGGGGCTTTTAAATATTTGAAAATGTCTTTAACGTGTCTGTCAAATTGAATTTTCTTATAATTCTTAGATCACATGCTTCCTCTTTAAATTCTGCAGTTAATTGCTCTTTTTCTGGTTCTTAATGAAACTGAAAAATGTAAGACCAGCATGATAGTTAGGTCTATGAAGACAAGCTGTTTTTCCCTGTGTCGTAATGGGATAATTTTTTTTATAATTTAAACAAGTTCATGTAAGGAATTTTATTTTGCCTTAAACATATTAAACCTATTGGTTTTTGCAGTCTCGGGTCTTTTTTTATCATTATTTTTCTAATTACAGTTTTAGGAACCTCAGATCTCTTGAATTTGTGTATCTGTGAACTTTTCTTTGTCATTTTCATCTTCTTGACCATTTTTTTTTCATTCTTACACAGCTTCTCTAGTTTGCACAGTACTCTCCAAAGTACTGATTTTATGAAATTTGATAAATTGCTGCGTTCAAGGGAATAGGAAGATCCTTGGCTGACTTTCATGTAGCTTTTTGTCTTGAACAACTTGGGCTCCAAAGGAAGCACGTATTTGGGGAGTAGGAGGAAGAGGCAATCATTGAGTATCATGTGGGATCTTTTGTGTCCCAGATACAAAATATGTTGAGCAATCCAGGTGGATAAGTCCTATTCTAGTTTTTAGGTGGATGGTGAGAGTCAGAAAAAGATCTAGACAGTAAACATAAATTGAGAGTTCATCACCTGATGGATATAAGGTGATAGATATGCCCAGATAAAAATGTATAGAGCCTGCATTCAGATTTAAGAGAAAAAGGAGTCTATTACCAAGACCAGGAAGGAACCTCCATGATAAGAACACCAGAAGAAAGAAGCTGGAGTTATAAAAGGAAAGTCTGAAAGAGTTGGAACAAGTAGGACACAAGTAGTGAGGGTAATTATGTGTAACAGAATGAAGGGCCTGAAAGGTATGAAGAGAAGCTTATTGCTGGTTGTAATAGGAGCATTTTGGTATGGGAGGTAGGGAAAAAGAGGAGGCTCATTTTGGGGGTTTTGTTTTTGATTCTTTTTTGAAACGGTGTCTCTCTCTGTCATCCAGGCTGGAGTGCAGTGGTGCTATCACGACTCACTGCAACCTCCGCCTCCTGGGTTCAAGGGATTCTCCTGCCTCAGCATCCCAACAAGCTGGGATTACAGGGACCCATCACCACGACCAGCTGATTTTTGTATTTTTAGTAGAGGTGGGATTTCGCCATGTTGGCAGGCTGGTCTCAGACTCCTGACCTCAGGTGATCTGCCTGCCTCGGCCTCCCAAAGTGCTGGGATTATACGTGTGAGCCACCATGCCAGGCCAAGGCTGTTGTTTTAAGAAATTTTGCTGATAGGAAGAAGAGAAATTGGGCAGACCTACTTTCTTGATGGCATATCTGTACAACAATGAAAGACAGAAGCCAGTGGTATAATTGCCCAGTAGGTTCTTCCTGCCTGCTGCACAGACAAAGCCAGTTCCCTGAGACTGTGCTGTTGGAGTACACAAAGTTTTATTAATGTGATGCTGCCCACTCAGGAGACAGCTATTACATTACTTAAATCAGCCTCCCTGAAGGCTCAGAGGTTAGTGTTTTTCAAAGATAGCTTGGTGAGCAGAGAACTAGGGGATGAATGCTGCTGATTGCTTTGAGGATCAAATCATAGGGTGTGGAAAATGGTCTTTGTGTGCCCAGCCTGTCTCTGGATGGGGGCAGTAGGATTAGTTGAGTCATGAGTCATAAGTCCAGGTGGGGTCAGTATAAAAAATATTTCAGGCCAGGCGCAGTGGCTTACGCCTGTAAGCACTTTAGGAGGCCGAGGTGGGTGGATCACGAGGTCAGGAGTTCGAGACCAGCCTGACCAAGATTGTGAAACCCCGTCTCTACTAAAAATACAAAAATTAGTCAGACACAATGGCAGGCACCTGTAATCTCCGCTACTTGGGAAGCCAAGGCAGGAGAATCGCTTGAACCTGGGAGGTGGAGGTTGCAGTGAGCTGAGATCGCACCACTGCACTTTAGCCTGGGTGACAGAGCAAGCCTCCATTCCCCCCACCACCGCCCCCGCCACACACACACACACACACACACATACAAAATTCAGAAGACCAATCTTAGGTATTACAATAATGATGTTATCTATAGGAGCCATCAGGGAAGTCACAAATCTTGTGACCTCTGGCCCCATGACTCCTGAACAGTAAGCGATTATAGAAACTATGCCTATATATATAGGCCAGGTGCAGTGGCTCACATCTGTAATCCCAGCACTCTGGGAGGCCAAGGCGAGCTCAGGAGTTCAACACCAGCCTGGGCAACATGGTGAAACCTTGTCTCTACAAAAAAAATACAAAAATTAGCTGGGCACGGTGGCGCATACCTCCCAGCTACTCAGGAGGCTGAGGCAGGAGAGTTGCTTGAGCCTGGGAGGTGGAAGTTGCAGTGAGCTGAGATTGCACCATTGTACTGCAGCCTGGGCAACAGAGTGAGACCTTTTCTCAAAAAAAAAAAGAAAAAAAAAAAAACTATGCATACATTTAATCAGAATTTAGGCCCTTCCCATAATCCTAATCTTGTGGCCTTTCATTAGTTTAACAAAGGTAATTTCAGTCCCCAAACAAGGAGAGCATCAGTTTTAGGGAGGGACTATTATCTTAGTGTCAAAGTTAAACTATAAATTTCTCCCATGGTTAGCTTGCTCTATACCCAGGAACAAGCGAAGACAGCCAGCCAATGAGGATAGCAGCAAGATGGAATCAGCCAAGCTAGATTTCTCTCACTGTCATAATCTTTGCAAAGGCACTTTTGATGGATTGAGCAGTTGAGGGTATAGGAAAGAGAATGGCAGGAGGAAAATGGGGTCAGTGACTTGGGTTCACTTTTAAAGGGAGGAGGGAATAGTTTCATCTAATTATTCCCTCAACAAACATTTTTGAGTCCCTTCTATGTGCCAGTAAGCCTTAGTTTTAGGCACCTGGGATACAGTGGAAAAAAAAAAAAAAACTGAAAAAACTCTACTCTTGGGGGGACTGTAAATAGTAAACATAGTAAGTAAATTATATAAGAGGTTAGAAGATAAGTGGTGTGGGAATAATGAAACTAATAGAGCCAAGTAAGCACACAGGTTGTCTGAGATATGATGTACCATCAGTATATGCTGGCATTGTTTTACTCAGTTGTGTTGTTTTTGTTAGCAGCACTTAGTTATTGAGATATGTTTGTGGACGAAACAGATAACCAGACTGTCTGTAATTGCCCAGTAGGTTCCAATTGCCCAGTTGGATTTTGCTGAAGAGGGAGATAGTAATTCAAATAATGTGCTATAGAATCTAGGCTGGTTAAAGACTTCAGTGTGAAAGTTAGATTTGATCTAGGAAAAGGACAGGACAGGGTGGAGCAAGACACTAGAACTAGGCTGCAGAGAAAAGAAGAGAGTGGAGGCTAGAAGCTGAGAATGAGATAGTATAGTTTTCAGAATTTCAGTTATGGAGCAGTACCAGATGATTTCAAGGTCAAGGGCTTGACCACTGAATTGAATTGGTGAAGAAACTAGGTATAGTATAACGTGAAATATATTTGATCTTTTGTCTTTTTCACCCATACTTGTCTCAGAGCTCTTAAAAACCTTGGGAATTTCCTGAGTGAAAGGAGTACCTTCTATTAATAATGACTCCCTTAACATGTTAGGTTATGCTAATGAGCTAACTTAGGGTAGGGCCTCTGTAGCTTCAGGTTGGGGCTACTCTCTAGAAATACAGACAGGATTAGAGTGCTAGAACTTTGAGACCCATCCTCCAGAAAAGGTTGGGACTGGCGATTAATCTCTACAAAAAGTCGAACAATAGACTGGATGAGCTTCTATGTTGCTAAGCACATAGAGGTACTGAAAGGGTGGCACACCCAGAAAGGGCATGGAAGCTCCAGATACCCGCCTATTACCTTATCCTCTGCATCTCTTCCATCTGACTGTTCATCTGTATCCTCTGCAATATTTTTTATAATAATCAGTAAATACAAGTGTTTCCCTGAGTTCTGTGAGCCTTCTTAGCTAATTAATCACACCCAGTGTTATAGGACCACCAGGTTCTGTTGCCCATTGCAAGGCAACAACCAATATGCAGAAACAATGGGAATTGCAGCAGAGAAAGAGTTCAATAATTGTAGGGCAGCCAGATGAGAAAATGAAACCTTGTTAAAAGAAAAACTTCAGCTGAATTAAATGTAAAGGAGTTTAATGAGCAATGAACCATTTGCAAATTGGGCAGCCCCCAGACTCACAGCAGATTCAGAGAGACTTCTGGGCAGCCATGTGGTGGAGGAAGATTTATAGACAAAAAAAGGAAATGATGTACAGAAGTCGGAAGTGAGGTGTAGACACAGCTGGATTGGTTACAGATTGGCGTTTGCCTTATTTGAACACAATTTGAGCACTTAGCAGTCCATGAGTGGTTGAGGTATGTATGGCCACTGGGATTGGCCAAGACTCGGCTGTTTTTACAGGTACATACTCCTAAATTAGGTTTTCAGTGTGGTCTGCCTATTAAGCTAGGTTATAGTTCATCCACAACAACTCAGATATAGAAATACAGAGTCCATGTTTAGTTTGCTTTAACAGTTCCCTACTTTTGGTCGTTTTTTTAATTTTCAGAGATTGACCAAAACTAGTCTTTGATGTCACTATTACCATCAGAAATATACTTATTTGGTTTTGAAAACCACTGGAAAACAGTAGAACAGTGAGTTTTGCAAAGGCAGGAACAAGGACTGAGTAAAGGGTACCTCCTTATGCTGGAATGCCCTGTTCATAGGAGAAAAACAAAACCTGGTCTTCTGGTCTAGGATCTATGTGTTTTCTTAAAGTCTTAGTTTGATTATTTCACATTTAGCATGAGCTACTCCATTTTTGTTTGGTTTGGTCCATTGGGACCTAGTGCCTGAGGTCAGTCCAAAACAATGGCCTCTCATAATTAAAAAAAATTCCCCTTCTGTTCTGGTTCTCACTTAGGTGAGAGTGTGACCAAAACTTAGGGGTTTAGTGCCACTCTCAGTTATTATTTTGAGTTTCCATTTCAGCACGTCATTTATAGCTTACGGTATACTCATGGCTGCACATTCTTTTCCGCTCTTGTCATTCTGGTTTAGGAGAGACCGTTTGACGTTTTAGGGATGGCTGAATGCAAACATTTAAAACCTTTGAGAGAATACAGCAGCACACCGGGGAGACTGTTACCATGATTATCGGGAGGATAAATACCAAGAGTTTGGAGTAAGCTTCTTACCCAGGTTCCCAGTGAACCAAACCACCTAAAATCAAATAGATCAAAGAATGAGCTAAATGAAGAGTCTGTTCACTTGACTAAGTGGTTTTTTTCACTAATTCCCTACAACTGAATTTTTTTTTTCTTCAAGATTTAATTCTTTTTTAAATTTTTTAAAATTTTTTTTAGAAGAAGAATAAAAAAGAGAAAGAGAGGAGTTTTTTTTAAGAGAAAGAAGTAGAATAAAAGAGAAAAAAGAAAAGGGGAGAGAGAACGAGAATCTTGCTCTATTGCTTAGGATTTCATTTAAATCTGTGAAATGCTTATACAGTTACTAAAAAGTGATTTCCTATTATGTGGTCACTTTTAGAATAGGTATGATATAATATTGAAAAAAATATATGTTTTGTGAATATGGGGTTGTAAGTTCTGTAAATACTTATTAAATTTGCTTGTTCCAGGTCTGAGTTCAAATTGTGTTTTGTTTTGTTTTGTTTTGTTTTGCTCTCCATTAGGTTGGTAGATCTTCTTCCATCCTTTTATGTTAAGTCTTTGTGTGTCCTTGCCTATAAGAAAGGTCTGAATACAGCATACCGATGGGTTTTTACTTTTTATTCAGTTTGTCTAACTGTATGTTTTGATTGGGGCATTTAATCCCTTTAAGTTTAGACTTAATATTGATATATGTGAGTTTAATACTGTTATTTAAGGCTAACTAGCTGTTTTCCCATTACTTAATATAAATTCTTCATTGTTGTAATACTCTTTACTTTTTGGTAAGTTTTTAGGATAGCTGATGCTGGTTGTTCCTTTCTGTATATAGTGCTTCTTTCAGAAGTTGTTGTAAAACAGGCCTGGTGGTGATGAAATCTCTGAGTTCCTGCTTATTCACAAAAAAATTATTTTTCCTTCGCTTGTAAAACTTAGTTTGGCTGGATATGTAATTCTGGGTTGAAAGTTTTTTTCTTTAAGGATGTTAAATATTAACCCCTACTCTCTTCTGGCTTGTAGAGTTTCTAATGAGAGATCTGCTGTGAGTCTGATAGGCTTCCATTTATGGGTAACCTGGGCTTTCTCTCTGGCTGCCCTTAGTATTTTCTCCTTTATTTCAATCCAAGTAAATCTGACGATTATGTGTCTTGGGGTTGGTCTTCTTGAGGAATACCTTTGTGGGGTTCTCTGTATTGCCTGGAGTTGAGTATTGTCGTGCCTTGCTAGTTTAGGAAAATTTTCCTGGATAATATCCTGAAAAATATTTTCCAGCTTGGATTCATTCTCTTCGTCACTTTCAGGGATACCTATTAAGCATAAATTAGGTCTTTTCACATAGTCCCATATTTCTTGGAGATTTTGCTCATTCCTTTTTACCCTTTTTTTCTCTGATCTGATCTTCTCGTTTCATTTCATTAAGTTGGTCTTCGACCTCTAATATCCTTTCTTCTGCTTGATCAATTCGACTGTTAAAACTTGTGCATACTTCACGGATTTCTCGTATTGTGTTTTTCAGCTCCATCAATTCGTTTATATTCCTCTCTAAATTGTCCATTCTTGTTAGCATTTCGTCAAACCTTTTTTCAAAGTTGTTAGTTTCTTTGCATTAGGTTAGAACAAATTCTTTTAGGTCACAGAAGTTTCTTATTATCCACCTTCTGAAGCCTGATTCTGTTAATTTTTCGCACTCGTTTTCCAACAGGCCTTGTTCCATTACTGATGAGGAACTAGCGTCCTCTGTAGAAGGAGAGACATTCTGATTTTGAGTGTTCTCAGTTTTTTTACTGTGGCTTCTTGGCATCTTTGTGGTTTTATCCACCTGTCGTCTTTGTAATTACCAACTTTCAAATTAGGTCTCTGAGTGGATGTCCAGCTTGTTAATTCCCAGCTCCAGAATCTATGTAATTTTCACTGTGGCAACCTGCAATGCTGGCTAAAACAGCAGCGTTGAAATTCGTGGTGCTTTTCTGCCCGGGGGTGTCCGGTCTGGCTTCCCTCTTCAGTCCCTTTTTCAATCAGCTGAATGGACTGCTCTGCCTTCCCAGAGCTCCAAACATCATCCAAAAGGAGACCCAGTCCTGTTTACTCTGCACCAAGAGCCGCCAGGCCGAGGTGCCGGCAAAACAGCCACGCCAGCTGAAAGGGTCACTCTGGCGACCCGTGGGGCTCCTCTGCTGGGAATGTCCTAGTCCATGGGCAGCAAAAATTTGTAAGTGTGCCGTCCACTCGCTCTCTGCACTTTCACTGGGAGCTGCAATCCTGAGCTGCTAGTGATCAGCCATCTTGGATCTCACTCCTCACCAATGTTTCTTCGTTTTTCTAAGTTAATTCAAATTATGTACCTTGTAATGAGAAAATTAAATATTTTACGGAAATTGCAATGAGATTCCAAATGTTTAAAGTCTAAATTAGCATTGTTTCATTTATACTTTCTCAAGTTCTTGTTTTGTGAAGGCTAATTGTAATCTAGTTGATACATGAAAGATTGGTTGTTATTATGTATTCTAAAATATTTTCTCCACATTATTAATCATAATTAATATTAAAAACAGCTTAATACAAGTGATTTTATTTTCAATGTTAGATTTATGAACAATATTGGAAGATAGTTTGCCTGTTGAGAAAATGATGAATGTATACTCTTTGAAAAAAGGTGTATTGGAAAACTATCCTAGGGGTCTCCTTAATTTTTAGTCTCCTGATCTCATTATGATTTCTTATATAATTGCCCCCCCCACACCTTTGTAGGCAGTGATAACCAGGGATATTATCTTACTTAAAAAATAGGTAGCATTAATGTCATAAATTCTATCTAGAGTTTCTTCTTTAATACTTCAGACCTTAAACTCCTATGAATTCTGTGCTTTACACAATGCTACAAATTGAGATAGAGGAATTGAAAATAGTAACTTGATGTTTATATAGAATTATTATTATTATTTTTGAGACAGAGTCTTGCACTATTGCCCAAGCTGGGGTGTAGTGGCATGATCTCCCTACACTGCAAACTCGTCCTCCTGGGTTCAAGAGATTCTTCTGCCTCAGCCCCCTGAGTAGCTGGGATTATAGGCTCCTGCTACCACGCCTGGCTAATTTTTTGTATTTTTCTTTAGTAGAAATGGGGTATCACTACATTGGCCAGGATGGTCTTGAACTCCTGACCTCATGATCCACCTGACTCGGCCTCCCAAAGTGCTGGGATTACAGGTGTGAGCTCATTATGGCACCCGGCCATAAAATTATTATTTTTACCCTTTAGATATTTATTAATATAATCATAAATCAGTTTCTTCCATGAAACAAGAAGCAATGTGTAAGAACTGTACAGAACATTTAAAGTTGATTAGCATAGAAATGTTGGTTGAATAGCATTTTGAAGATGTCTTTGTTCTCTCTGCATTGAAGTTTGACAAACTGAGCAGGCATTGAAATCTAGAGAAGGAACATGGCTTTACAACTGGAAGAAAAATGAGTTTGTGTTTGTGGCTATTATTCTTCCCTCAAGCCTTTTTTATTTGCCATGTAATTTTAACCAAAAATCTTTATCTTAAATATCCTTGAGGATTTTTTTATTTCTTTACAGATTATTCTAGTGGTTTATGAGGATTTGTACCCAGGTTGCTTGAGTAAAGTGAAACTCCCAATACATCTTATTGGCCCTTTCAATATATTGATAGTTTGTTTTCATTTTTTAATTTCTACAAGTTTTCTTAGATTATGATTTTAAATGTTAGTTCTGTTTCATAGTTTTGTTCTTATTTCTCAGGGATACTGATTGAAAGAATGGGATTCTTTCTTTGGATGTCTTCTGTTTTTATTGCTTTCTCCATAAACCTTTTAATTGTTTTTTTCTTTATAGTATTCTTATCCTCTAGGTAGTTTTCCCACATTTTTCAATGATCATTTGTAAGTTGTCTTTTGAATATGTTATCTCCTGAGCACTTTGCAATTTAATTAGTTCTGAAATTTTTTTTTCTTTTTGTCCATTTCTTTTGAGTTCAATAAACATTTTCATTTCTTCATTTTTTGTCAGTCCTACTTTCTTTTAATATTGAATGTCTAATTCAAGGGTTGTTTTTTCTATATTCCTGAATGCTTGGTTGACTATATTTAATGTCGTTTGGATTGTGGTCTTACAGTTTTCTTCTGCTTCATAAGTGTTTATTTTGTTGATATAATTTTCTGATTCATTATAATATACCTGTATAGGTTCACTAATGTACTTTTCTGTTCATTTTTGCATTATTGGTGTGGTCCATAAAATTTCTCATTCGATATACTCTTGTCAGTGTAGCAAAATTCTGATTCTTAGTGTTTTGAGGGGAGGGTGGGTAGATAAGGGTATAAAATTTCTGATTTTTGGTTCTCTGGTGTCTCTCAGGGCCGAATAGTTCTACTTTTTGCTTCTTTTACCTTTAATCTTTTGTGAAAGGGTGATTCATGCTTTTTTTTTGGCTTTTCTCCCCTAAGATATCGATTATGAAGGTTACCATTTTAAACGGCATGGTCTTAAATCCACTACTTCTAAACTGTTCTATGATTTCTTAGAACACTCTTCTAGGATTTTCATCGTGGTATAGGTTTATGCTTTTGGATCTATCTTACATCCATTGCTGGCCTCTTCTGTCTTTGCCGCCATTTTTATAGGCCTATGCTTGCTTGCACAGTGAACCAGGGCAGGAGAGATTGCTCTCCTGTCCTCAAGTCCCATTGAGGGGATAGGTTTGTGGGTTTTTTATTTTTCTTTTTTTATTTTTTATTTGTGTGTGGGTGGGGATGGGGGGTGTAAACTGGCATTGTCTTCATATGTATCTAGCTAGTTATAATTTTTAAAATTTTTAGGTTTTCCTTATTTTTACTTATATAATATTTATATTTGGGAAATGAAAACTATAATTACCTCTAATTCAACCATTCAGACAAAATAAAATAATATGGAAGAAAATTCAAACTTTCTATGTAACAGAAAAGAAAAAAATAAGACTGTGCACTCATTCTTTATGACAAACTTTTAATATTTAATATATTTGAAGCATTTCTTCTTATACATAAATAATTTCTATAGCAAAATATTAGTAAGATCATTTTTTTTCTTTTGTGAGACAAATTTCCCTCTGTTGCTTAGGCTGGAGTGTAGTAGTGCCATCTTGGTTTACTGCAACCTCTGCCTCTAGGTTCCAGGGAGTCTCCTGCCTCAGCCTCCTAAGTAGCTGAGACTACAGGTGCATACCACTACATCTGGCTAATTTTTGTATTTTTGGTAGAGATATGGTTTCACTCTGTTGGCCAGTGGCCAGGCTGTTCTCCAACTGCCTGCCTCAAGTGATCTGCTCAGCTAGGCCTCCCAAAGTGCTGGGACTAGAGGCATGAGCCACCATGCATGGTCCATGTTAGAAAGTTCTAATTTTTAACCTAATTTCTATTTCTGTTTGGTTTTGTTTTTAACACTCATAAATAATACTGTGTAAAGAACAACCTAATGGTAGATAATATGCTTCATTATTACTTGTTAGTAGTATTTATTACACACTGTCAAATTGATACAATTTATGCTTCAATAAGTGTTAGGGAAAAATGACCATTTATTTTTCTGAAATTCTGTTGGCACTAATTATTATATATTTTTAATTTTATAATTTAATAGACACATATTTTGTGTATTGTGTAATTGTATTTCTTGGATAATTGGCTGTGACCACTGGATTCATATAGTTACTTGGTCTTATGGTGTGTGTTGGATTGATATAGTTGTTTGGTCTTGTGGTGTGTGTTGGATTCATATAGTTGTGGTGTGTGTATATATGTGTGTGTGTGCGTGTGTGTGTGACAAATGCTCTTATTACTCAATTTCTATTGATATACTTTCCTTGATGTTTTGAAATGTTTACATATTGATAATTTTTTGATATTTCTCATATATATATTTTCTTCAGTTTGCTTAATACTTTTTAAACTGTTGATCATGATTATTTTAGCCAGACAGTTTTTAAAAGTAAAATTTATCAAATTCAAGTCTTTAGTATATGATATATATACTAGGTTTCTTAAAGCAATACAAGTTATGAACTTAACAAAAAAAAAGCTTTCTTCCCTCCAAATTTTAAAAGCAAAAAAAAAAAGCTATCTATAAAATGTTGATTATAATTAAGTATTGTTTTAATCAAAATTAATGAGTGCTATGAGCTAAGACTCTTTGTGTTTCTCTAAATAAAGACAAAATAGAAGAAAACTGCTGAAGCCAGGATCAGTACAGTGTTCTACAATACCTCTTCAATTTTTTTCTGGTTTATCTTTTTCAAATGCTTCATTACAGATTTCTTCTAAAAAAAAAAAAGCACACACACATATATTGTACTATATAATATTATAAAATTAATGAAAGCTATGTGAAATCAGGTTTAAAATGTAAGGTGTTATAAAACTAGAAATACTGTTTTAAAAAGCATTATCTTTCATTGAGCTACTGAATCTTTATTATTAAAAAATGTAAGTTATAGTGTAAGCAGTCTGTCATAAATTCAAGTAATTTTGTCAGTAGAAAACATGTGTCCTGCTGTTTTAATAAACATAGGTATGTGAATCATGCCTGTGTATTTAAATATATATATGCCTATGTGTATATAATTCCCATATGAGAGAATCAAAGACAGAGGTTCAGAGACTGAAGTGTAAGATGACACATAAGACTCAATGGCTACTTCTTAGATCATCTTCAGAAACACTCCAAACATACTACCCTCATCTTTGTTGAACATTAAAAATAATAAACATTGCCCTGCTTTCTTTCTCCTGCATGATATCAGTTTGCACTTTAAAAGGCATTGTAGGAAATTATGAATGAATAGATGAAACAGTGGCTTTCAACTGCTTCAGTAAACCATGCACACTGCCAACATTTTTGTCACCCATAATTCTCCCATAAACATGGGCCTCTCCTTTCATTATGCAGGCTGTCATGCTTTATTGAACCACATAATTTTACCTAATTAAAATAAGCAGTATGTTGTTCCCTCCCCCACTCTTTTTTTCTTTAGCTGGACAAATGCCAGTAATTATATTTAGAGTATCCTAAGTGGACACCACATTAAATATTCATTTTTGTGCTCCCCTACACAATCAAACATAGCTCTTGCTGCTCTTTATATGTTAATATTAATTTTATTTATAAGATCTAAAAAATGTGCACTTTAAAAAAGTACAAATGTGTAAGGTTCATTGAGTTGTTTGTTATGCCAGCAAAATAGGTATGGTAGCTTCCATAAAGTTTGTGGGGTAACTTAACAAAACTCTCATAAGTAAGTAGTCAGTAAATTGTTTAATTTTTTAAAAACTAATAAAAGTTTTATTTAGGCAGCCAGTCTTATGGAAAAACATTTTATTCTCTCTTTGTTTCTTTCTTGTGATAAAAGTGATAGGTCTTTAACCTTACCACTCTCTGTGCTAGAATTATATTGTAGCTACTCAACATCATTTTGGAAATAACTTCTAGTATAATTCAGCAGAGTTGATAGTGGATACACAGCTGAAATCGTGCATAACTGCAGCTCATCCCTGTGAACATACTTTCTAAGAAACTGCTACAAAATAAAGGGGAGCTTCCCTTTGTGCTTGAAACCAATGTAATTTTCTATGAGAGAGGAAATGCTATGCAACCGTATGCTCCTTGAGTTGAAAAAGGCTAAAGACGTATAGCTTAGCACCTAGAAGCAATTCTATCACCCTGGATATAACTTCAGTTTCATGTGGTTTTGCATAAGGCCATAGCAGTTTTCTGTTTCACAGGTGAACTAGTCCCAGGAAGGCACCTATGAGAATTATAGCAGCTGTGGGTTAATTTCCTATTAAAACAAGGTGGTTGTGAAAGCTGGGCTTAAAATTTAACATACCAACACCTTTTTATTCCATTTGTTCACTTCTATTAACAGTTCTTACCTTGCAACTGAATTTCATTTTCAGACAGATTTCAAATCACACTGAATCCATTTGCACAGATGGATAGGCAGACACAGAAAGCAGGCAGTTTATGAATGACAGAAGGCGAAACTGAGTCACAGCCATTACCCACAATGAGAGATGGTGGAGCTATTCTGGCCATAAGTGATTCTCCCTTACCTGGGCCACTGCTGCCCATCCTTTCCTTCCCTCACCATTGAAATGTTGGATTGGGGCACAAGATATTAATTTAGATTCTTTCTTATAAGCTCTATGGTGACTGGCACAAAATTTTAACGGGTGCCTATCACTGTGCGTCTTGGGACCTACTCTTATCACTATCTGACCTTTACAACTTGTTTTAGATAAACCGTTAGACTTAACATGATGTAACAATCTGACCCTTTTAGTGTTTGTTCTTTCATGTCAATTATTTCCAACTCAATGCTGCTTGGGAGTAGATGATATTTACAAAGCCATCCTATTAATTGATGGTTTTTGTTCTTTAAGTCTGTGTATATTCTGCTTAATATAGCCAAATAGAAGAAGACATGGCATTGCACAGAAGCAATTTCGGAATGCCTTGGTGAATAAACTGAGTCCATAAAGAAGGTGTCAGTTTTTACAACAGAAGATAATCTGCCCTCACTAACCTCCACCTTTTTTATTTTTTTGCACGAGGTAACATGCCTACTGTTTTCACATTGTTACGTGAAGCAGACATTAATGGCTGTTTTGAATCATCCCCAAAGTATTAGCTACTCAGACATTTTCTGTTGTGTCTACTTCTGAAACTACCAATGACAAGATGCTGAGATTAATTATTTCCTGCTTCATCTGTTCCATAAAACAGCAAGAAACATGTTTTGTAAGTGACAAAATTATTTGAATTTATGACAAGTTGCTTACACTATAACTTTTATTTTTTCTAATGATAAGAATTTCCAATTGTTCAAGGGGAGATTATTGCCTTTTTAAATATGTAATTTTAGTTTTTCTTTGCACTGTATTTTAAACCTGATTTCATATAGTTTTACTTTTATAATTGTTTCACCCTACTGATCAGAGCAGGGTTGGGAGAGTGAGAAAATTAGCTGAGTGTGAAAGTTAGCATAATATAAATACAAGGTGCCTACGAATAACACATAAACTGAAAATTTCCAACAAAAATATATTTAATACAATTCTGCTTTATCAAGGGTACAATTTTACCATTTCAATTCTGATAATGTTAACTGAAATGGATTTTCAAAGAGAGAAGCAAATAGGCTCAAGTAATGACTAGAGTTATTTAAGAACAAAGACACTTTGTCAGAATCATCTTTTTGGGGTTAACATCAAAACAGTAGCTAGGGATATTCTGTCTTGTGCATATTAAACTTAGGCCAAAACTTCCATGCATAGGAAAAGTAGAAATTAATTTCTAGGCAGTGTAATGCCAAGGAAAAGAGTGTTACAGTATTTCATAAATTACATTGGGCTACTTACTGTTTTGCTGTGAAAAGCAGAGATCATTTTATTAGTATCTTCTTTAGACAAACATAATTAGATTTTTTCTGTCTGCCTTGAATAACTGAGCTGTGTTGTAGCACTGGGGTCAAGTACAAGAAAGGTCTGATTTTCTTTTTTGAGAAAGATACAGGCCCTTGATGGAAGTTACGTAAACAATGACTGGGTTAAAACACAAGGTGTTACTGAAAGGAGGGAAGAAAGTCTACTTGTTTCCTATCGCTACTATAATAACATTATTCCTTTTCATTTCTAGAGGTCAGAAGTCAAATTGGTCACAGCTGGCTAAAATCAAGGTGTTGGCAAGGCTGTGCTTCTTTTGATCGCTCTAGGGGAGAATCCGTCTCCTTGCCTTTTCCGGGTTTCAGACACTGCTCACGTTCCTTACCTCCTAGCCCCTTTGTTTTCCATTTCAAAGCCAGATATATCAGGTCAGATCCTTCTCAAGCTTTGGCTTTCTTGCTTCTCTCCCTCTCCTGCCTCTTTCTCCCACATTAAAGGATACTTGGGGTTACATTGAGCTCACCTAGATAATTCTAGATAACTTTTCTGTATTAAGGAACCTGATTAGAGAAATCCATTTCATCTGCACCCTGAGTTCCTCTTCGCCATGGAATGCAATTTATTCACAGGTCCCAGGGATTTGGATTCTTCTGCCTACCACAGTGGGTGAGCTAGGCGGGCCTCTGCAGTGTCACCCTGTCCTTTCCAGGTATCAGTGGGTTGCCCAGGAGAGATATTCTCTGGTTCTCAGCCTTGAGCACAGGAGGTTTACTAGAGAGCATGAGAGAAAACAATCTCTTTGGAATGTGAGGGAAGCAGGATTGGGGAGAAGATGATGTCAAACTTCAGTGTAGTTGGAACCAAGGACTCAGTGAATTATAACAAGAGCTTTGGACCTGAGAGACCCTCCAGAGTTGGCCCAATGGAGGTAAGGGCGCCAGGCCTTGAATTTCCCCACTCCTCCCTGCATTGCCAGTCTTTGAAGGCAGATTGCCCAGGGATACGCAATTAGGCATTTTCTTTCGTCTAACAGTAATCCCTGAACAGAGTCTCTGCTGTGAGTCCATCAATTACTTGTATATATTTTCCTAATTTAAAGTCCATGGGATATTATCTTTTCTATTTACTGTCAGTTAAGGTTTTGTATATTTCTGTAGTTCAATATATTAATCTTTCACTCATAAAGTCTTCCTAAATGGTTTCTTTTTTTCTCAAATTAACATTTTTTTCTCCTTTTACCTATCTCATTAACATTATAACTATATTTATGCACTCAAAAATATTGAGCTTTAGGTGCTAGAACTATAGAGTAGGGGATAGGTGGGAAACAGAAAAACACAAATCTAAGCAAAAAAAAATAAATATATATATTTAATAATATATATATATATATATATATATATATATATTAATATATATCTCACCATGGAGGCAAGGGAAAAGCCTATAGAAAATGTAAATGTGAAGAGTGACAATGTGATGTAGGTGTTGGGAAGAAGGAAGTGATTTCTTCCCAGCACAGGTGGCATTTCTTGAGGAGTAGAGGCAAAGCTCTTTTGTGTTGCTACCTTCTTTAATAGGTAGCTCTGAGTTTACTCAAGAGAGTACCTCAAATTACATCTGTTGTATTAGTGTCCTGTGGTTGTGTAACATAAGGAAAACAGTCTGGTGACTTCTCAAATAATTAAACATAAAATTTCCATATGACCCAGTGATTCTACTCATGAATATATACCAAGATAAATGAAGAAAGATGCCATAAAGAAACTGGCATAGGAATGTTTATTGCAGCATTACTTATTGTGGCCAAAATATGAAAATATCTCAAATGACCTGCAATAGGTGAATGAAATAAACATTCTTGGCATATACATACAGTGGAATGTTATTTGACCATAAAAAGGAATTAAGTTCTGGTAGACACGACAGCATGGACAAATCTTGAAAACATCAGGCTAAGTCAAAGAAGCCAGTCACAAAACACATATACTGTGATTTCATTGATATGAAAGTTCAGAGAGACAGACAGTAGAGCCATGGTCACTTAGGGCTGGAAGAGGGAACAAGGGGTAAGAAAGGTGATAGGCAAAGTGCAAAGTGTTTCTTCTTGAGATAATAATGATGTTCTAAAATGGACTGTTTTGATGATTATCCAAATCTGTGAATATGCTAAAACTCATTGAATTATACACTTTAGATGAATAAATTATATTTTAAGCAAATTACATAGCAATAAAGTTATTAAAATTTTAGAAATTCAATTCATAACTTACTTATAGAGACATAGAAAAGTTATTGACAGGTTTGAGATCAAAATGGGAAATCTAATCATGAGCTGTCTCAGAACAACAAAGTAACTATTGATTTCTACTTCACACCTTTTTTGTGCTTCTTTTATTTTCCAATTTTCTGCTATGTACATATCTTCTTAATCAGAACAAAAATTATTTTACTCTCATTTTTAAAGCATTTTAGTAATGATGTGTCATGTAAATTGTTAATCAATATTTTATATAAAATAAACGTTAGTAGTGGCTGGAAAGAAAGGATAGGTGCCTTTGGGAGCACATAGCAGAGAGTAATAAAGGTTGTGCTTCTGAAGCTGAGTACAGCATGTGCCCTATTTGGGTGTGCATTTCTGGAGAAAAAGTACATTATCTAAAGATATAACCTCTGACAGATTATGTGTTTTTTCATTGTATCTACAAGAATCCCCAATTTAGATCTTGTATTCTAGCATTGATTTGAGATCATACACAGAAAATGCCTATTATATGAAAGTATAGAGAATTCTATGTAGTAAATAAGTACCTTGGTGTATTTGCTTTGGTTTATATATATTGTCTCTTCACAGTAAACATGGCTAAATGAAACATAACCACTATGTAAGTACTTACATTACACAATCTATGATATTTCTGAAAGCAATTTGAGGACTGTTTAAAAATAGTTATTTTTTTTTTCCTGATTCTTTTGACTAAAACCTGAAAAACTAGCATGAATACATTGGGCTGAATTGTATGAAATTGCCATTTTTATATTTTGAAACCAGAAAAGTATTTGCAATTTCATATGGTTCAGCTATGTGTAAATATCATTGATGTATAATTTCCTTGAAGGAAATATTTTAATTTTAGATCCTGTCATTTTATTACCATTATTATAGGGAACAGTGTTCTTTTAATTATTTACTCATTTTCATAGATATTTTTCCTCTTTACCTTTTCTGGTAGTTATTTTTATGTATAAAATATCATAATAATTTTGATATATTCTTACTGTTGCATGAATTAATCCCACAAAAGCTAGTTTTTTAAAATATAGAAATACCTAAAATTAATTTTAGCTTTTCCTACTCTAGCTATGACCTCTATTCCAATGTTCAAGGAAGAAAAAAGTATAATTTTCAATATGACTCTTGGCAGTTTTCAAACTGATTCTACCTAAATCAAATAATTGTTGTACATCACCTGCATACATCTACCATAAAGGATACAAAGACTGTGAAGACATATTACCTGTCCTACCGATGCAGCAGAGAATTAGACATATACACAACAAAGTCCATAAAGTACATGTGGACAATACATGTATAAAATACAACACAGGCTAGTGGATCTCTTGAAGACGGGTGTTTGAGACCAGCCTGGCCAACATGGAGAAACCCTGTGTCTACAAAATATACAAAACATTAGCTGAGTGTAGTGGTGTGCACTTGTAATCCCAGCTACTTGGGAGGCTGAGGCAAGAGAATCCTCTTGAACCTGGGAGGTGGAGGTTGCAGTGAGCCTAGATCATGCCATTGCACTCCATCCTGGGTGACAGAGTGAGGCTGTGTCTCCAAAAAAAACCCAAAAACAAAAAACAAAAAAAGAAAAAAAAAAAAGAAAAATACAACGCAAAATAGCAGAAAAAGAATTTTATTAGAATTAAATTAATCTTATCAACTCAATGATGTGAATGAAGATAAGCTGAACTTATTTTTGGGCCCCTTACTTGAGTGGGAATCCTGGTAAGAAGGTAAGCAACTACAGCAGCAATTGTGGTTCACTATATTTTACAATCAGTTTTCCCCTTCATCTAATGACCTTTCATTTGGTGATTTTTGCAGTAGCCTGAGGCAGTGGTAAGAGTCAGCTAAGAGGAAGTTGGGTCAGAAATACATTTAATTGCCATTGTTTGAATATAGTTATGTTGTTTTCATTTTCTTCTATGAAGTGTTAACTTACTGCTAGTCATTCTTGTGTAGAAATGGATTTCATTGTTACATGGCACTCAGACCAGGGTAGTAACACACATGTGCAGTAGAGGGATTGTATAGTATCCTGTGTTTCCTAAAGCATGGAGCTCCCCAAAAGCATATGTGCAGTTGTGGGATAACTCCTGGTCATATAGAGAGATGGAAGCTAGTCTATGGAAAATTTTCCCAAATTGTATAGCTCATATATGACAGAAAAGTGGTAGAACTTGTCCAAATTTGACAATTGTGTAATCTTTCATGCTCTTAACCATTAAATTTATAAGCTAAAGGAAATTCTAAACTATCAATAATCTAAAATATTTTGACAAATCATGCTGAGGATATTACTAAATTACATTTCTACTACTCTATATCAAATAAAATTATAAAATCATCAGTGTTATAGAAATCCAACAGGAAATTCACTAATAAAATATTACCTAATATAACATAATATACAATTTTTGTTGTTTTGTCAGCTTTTAAAAAAATGTATTATTTCTTTCTTCATTTAATACGGTTTTGCTCTGTGTCCCCACCCAAATCTCTTCTTGAATTGTACTTCGATAATTCCTTGGGACCTGGTGGGAGACAACTGAATCATGGAGACAGTTTCCTGCATACTGTTCTCATGGTAATCAACAAATCTCATGAGATCTGAGGGTTTTATCAGGGGTTTCTGCTTTTGTCTTCCTCATTCTCTCTTTGCCTGCTGCCATCCAGTTAAGATAGGACTTGCTCCTCCTTGCCTTCTGCCATGATCATGAGGTTTCCCCAGCCACATGGAACTGTAAGTCCAATTAAATCTCTTTTTTAAATATACTGCCCAGTCTGCAGTATGTCTTTATCAGCAGCATGAAAACAGAAATACAGGATTTAAATAAACATGTACCTGATTAGTACATTTTCACACCGCTGTGAAGATACTACCCAGACTGGGTAATTTATAAAGGAAAGAGGTTTAATTGACTCACAGTTCCACAGGGCTGGGAGGCCTCCAGAAACTTACAATAATGGCAGAAGGGGAAGAGGAAGGTGGCCCTTTCTTCACAAGGCAGCAGGAGAGAGAGAGAGAGAAGGGGAAACTTCCACTTTTAAATCATCAGATCTTATGATAATTCCCTCATTATCATGAGAACAGCATGGGGTAAGCTGCCTCCTGATCCAGTTATCTCCCACCAGGTCCCTCCCTGGACATGTGGTGATTACAATATGAGATGAGATTTGGGTGGGGACACTGATCGAAACTATATCACCTACAAACAAAAATTTTTCCTTGTACTTTTCAACTTTTTTCTTTTCCAGAGCTTCAAAAATTCTAAGAACTTTTACAAACCTGGATCTGCCTATAGTTTTGAGGAAGTAGAGCAGGAAATTATTTTATATGAATTAGTAAAAGAAGGCAGGTCTTCACTAGGGGAAATAAGCAGGACTTTGAAATGTAGAGAAGGCAGATAAATACATCACTTCTGCCCAGGGAAACTGAGCAAAGACATGCCTGTGGGGAGTCATGGCATAGTCCAAGTAAATAAGCAAATAAGTAAAGGACAAAAGGAAGCTGTGTCTGGGTCTGGGACCTGGGGTTTGAGCCGAGGGTTGCAGAAAGCAGAGTATCACTGTGACCTTCAGCCCATCGGCCATGCTGTGTTCAGTCATTAGAGTTATTTGAACAGATCAGTGACTTGATATAATCTGTATGTTATTAAGAAAAATCTGGCAGCAGTGTGAAGGATACAGAAAGCAATAGATTTTATCCAGGGAAACTACTGCAAAGCAATTGAAATCGTTCATGTAAGAGATGATAAGCATCTGACCCTGGATGATGACCACAGGGACAGGGTCAGGGAAAGACCATGGGAGTCACTATAAGTTAGCAAGTCTGTAGACAGCTTCAGGGGAGCATGGTGGGCAAAGGCCAAGCGACAGCTAGGAGAACTTAAATATCATTTCAAGGATATAAAGTGGGAGAATAAGGGAGAAATTGAGATAAAAAGAGAATGTATAACAAGCTCGAACAAAGGTATAAGACAAGTATGGAGGGTATGGGATTGCGTAGAAACCTAAGACATTTAGAGATAACATGTTCAGACTTGTGAACAGAAGAGATCAAAAATATTACCTGGAGTGGAGATAATTTAGAATAAAAAGAATAGGTAGCTACAGACAGAAATTTTCAAAATTCTTACATTTAAAGGATTTGGGAGATTGCAATTTTTTTTAAGTGAGCAAATAATTTATATTTACATTTGTACTTTTTCCTCTGGCTGGTTCATTAAGTAATGCTTTGTAATATACATTGAACAAAATAAGATAATAGTATATTTCTTTAATTTTTAATTAATAAAAATTTATAACAGAAAAAAACCATAGCCTTTAATTTTAGATCAATAATAACTTTTTTATTGAATGCTCAAATACTCAATATGTACTAGGCATTATTTTAAGGGCACCACACATATGGATTCCCTCAATCATCATAACAACTCATGCCTAAACACTATTACTACTTTTCCCTCTTGCAAGTGCTGAAGCAGCAGCACAGAGAGATTAAGTATTTGACCACATGCAGCAGGGAAATGAAGGAGCCTAGATTTGAACCCAGCACTCTGGCTTCAGAATTCATTCTCTCAACCATAGCAACAAGCTGCTCCTCAAAACTCAAACTGAGAGAAATGTTTTGATTGATACATAATAAGCCAAACAGTCTACCTTCATACACGTCTGGGTCACATGCAAGGAGGTCTGACACTACTCCCACATAATTCACTCATAATTTTAACATGGCGTTAACTACTTCAGAAGACATCCCAACAAATGGTTAATTAAAAACCTTTCCACCAACTCCCCAGTGGAAAGACCAATATATAGTCTGGCTCCTAAGGTTATTTGAATCTCTTGCCTCCAAAATTATTGCTTTGCTGTTTCCATTAATCTTCAAATGGTTGTATCTTACTCCTTACCCACTCCTTATCAGGCCTGCCTTGAAACCCCAACTTAAAACTAAACCTCACATTTACATAAATTTCGACCTCACCTTCCTGCCCCAGACACCCTGTCAAAGCTCTGCTGAGTTGGTCCTCTACCATCCGTCAGTAAGCAATAAACTTAACTCAGACTTATCAACAGGCTGTTTCAGTAATTTTAGAAAGCTGGCATTCAATAGTAGTTTACGTATGACTACAATTCTACTAAAATGGTGGAAATTTAGAAGTAAGGCACATTCTAAAAAAAATTATACTTAAAAAGCAAGGTCCTACTGAAATAAAAATTAACAATAGAAGAGATGATAAACTGATCTAGCTGTTGGATGCGCAAAGGAAATTTCAAGATGCATTTATTTAAGACACAGATGTATTTAATGGGCATTAAAGAAAAACATTGCTAGTAACATGTTTATCATGAGAATCTTGCCCATGATATTTAGATCAGAACATTTAGATGGTATTCACTTTGAGCTAATAGTTTCTCATACTTTGCAAGCAGTAATTCATTTAACCTTCATAGCAACTCTACGGGGCAGGTTCTAGTATTATTTCCATTTTACAGAGAGGAACAGAGTTTATATGGCCTTCCAAAGTCACACAGCTACTAAGAGAAGGAAGCAGGGTTAAGTCAGTCATTCTGCATCTGACATGCAGTTCACTATGTGGCTTTCTTGAGGGTCATAAACATCCGGTGATTATTGGTTTCAGCCTTCATGAACTATTTGTACTTCTGTAGAGTGCATCAATGCCTTCAAGCACCAATCTCTTCGAAATGCCGCTTCCACCTTTCCCTATGTGGAACAGAACGATGATCTTTCAAGATCTAAGCATTACCTTGCCCAGAAGGCTTTCCTGGCCCTTGGTGTGGAAACATAAATTCCCCTTGGGCTGCTGTTGTGCCTGGCCACATTACTAACTGAATTATTCCTCCTCGTACCAGCTTTTTTAAGTTCTCATTCCTGGGATATGATAAATGAGAACTGAATAAATAAGTATTTATTTCTTCAGGTGATTCTTGATCCATTAAATTTGGGAACTTCTTCAATGTGGGAATTCCATGTACTAATTCACTTGCCCCTTCTTATAGTTTCAGAGTACGAACCCAGTCCTTCTTACATTCCTTCTAACTTGTTTCTTATAGGCTTCTGTATTTGCTTTGGTAATTTAATTCTGACATATTTTTCTGAGCATATGTCTTATTTGTTTTATTGGCTTCACCCCAGGTCTTGAACTCCTTGCTGAGGCAGCTGACCTGATGATCCCCATTATTCCCTTTATTGGCCAGTTTGGACTGATTTTCTTCCCCAAATGGACTTTGATCTCAATTAGTTATGTCTTGGAGCAGAAAGAGCAAGGGAACCAACTCCTGACAGCTATTAGCAATGCAAATATAATGGTCATATCAGGCTTTTTATGAGCAGAATAAACAAAATAACGAACTCATTAGGAAGGCCTTGTAAAAATTCAGGCTTTAAAAACTTTGACATAGAAGGACGTAAACATGCAGTGGAATGATTTCCTTTATTCTGCCTTAGTCATATTAAAGAAAATGTTCTAGTATTTGAAGTGACTTAAATAGATTATGGTGGCTAATTTAGCATTCTTTCTGGCATTTATAGTGAAAATATCTTTCGGACATGAATTAATTTTGTATGGCCCACAGGAAAATTCCTGAATACCATAATTTTAATTCAGAAATCTGTGGCTGGTGTTGGGAAACAGATTCTGGACTCCAGTGGAGGATACATTGGCTCAAAGTTTTACCGTGCTACTTGGAAAAGTCACTTTTTTTCATTTTGAATGTTCTTGTCTCTAAATGTGTGTGTGTGTGTGTGTGTGTGTGTGTGTGTATGTGTGTGTGTATGTGCAATCTATATCTTAATCATTGTAAATACTTTTTTAAATGAAATGTATTTTCACTGATAGTTCAGTGATCCTGTGTTTTATAATTTTCCTTGATAAAAATTGCATACCTGAAATTACATAAGGAATTACGGACATGCTTACTGCTACCACAACTACAATTAGAGTCAGAATTTGTCTCATTATATAGACCTTTCCATGCAAATTAACTCTTGAATTTAATTCATTGCATTCTATTTCAAATTAGATACAGTCCTGCTTACTATACTTGTTATGTATCAGCAAATTTGATATTTTTATTTAAAAAATCTACATGAGCTGTCTATTGGGTCCAGAAAGAGATTAAAAAACTGAGCGGTGGTAAAGAACTCATTCAGATGTGATTTTTACAGTAATAATTGTTTAAGAAGTTTAGACTTGAAGGCGTATTTCACAAACAAAAATACACAAAACAGTCATTTTTGTAGATAATTAAAGATATTTAAACCCATTGAACACTCAGGCTTGGTTATTGTTTTAAATCTAATTCACAGCCACACTGCAGGTGTCAATGCTCTTCATAAAATTCTGGCCATGAGGTGAGGAAGCCTGTGAGTCGCAGAAGGCCTAAGCATTACTTTTAAATTTATTAAAATACATTACCTTTCTTTGTGGTTTATGTAAGTGAAAATTATAGATTTTTAAATCAGTACTACTTCCCACAAATACAGAAACAAAAAATATCACAAGTCCAAAGTCTTGAATCTGCTTGCAGTCACGAAGGAACACATCAATAGAAGCAGTTCAGGAAAAATGGCCAATTCAGAAGGTTCATGATGGAGATAGAGTTGTTATAATATTTTATTTTTTATTATGTGGAGAACATGAAAAAGGAAGGATTAGAAACACAAGATTTGGGTTAAAAGTTTAATTTCTACTACTTAACAGCAGCTTCACTCAATTCAATTTCTAAGCCACAGTTTCATCTTCTGTAATATTATATTCATGAACCCTAATTCACAGAATTAAGTTAAATAATGACTGAAGTGTGCTGAAATAAAGGAGATACTGTATTCCTGCTTGATACATTTTAATATCAAAAATGTAATAACATGGAGAGTGATTGGTTGGCTTAATTTGATGTAGCTAAAATCATATTAAGAAATCAACCAGGTGTGGTGGCTCATGTCTGTAATCACAGCATTTTGGAAGGCCAAGGTAGGAGGATTGCTTGAGTTCATGAGTTTGAGACCAGCCTAGGCAACGTAGTGAAACCCCATCTTTACAAAAAAATGTAAAAAATTAGTTAGACATGGTGTGCATGCCTATTATCCTAGCTATTTGGGAGGCTGAGGGAGTATGGCTTGAGCCTGGGATGTGAAGGTTACAGTGAGCCGAGATTGTACTACTGCATTCCAGCCTAGGCAATAGAGTCAGATCTTGTCTCAAAAAAAAAAAAAAAAAGAAGAAATGTTATAATTTAAAAGCATCATTTTCATTTTCTGTAGGTTATATTTTGCTTTTCTCATTTTTCCCTCATTTGAACCCAAATCTGACTAGACACTGACGTATTTTGATTTACTACATGATTGGGAGTGTTTACTAAGAATATGCAAGGAAATTAATTAGAGAATTTTTTTTGTAAATAAGAAAGAATGTTTATGTGCCTGTATCTACAGTAGAAAGTGGATGCATTCTCTGGGAATCCAAGAAACTTTATTTAGAAGAAAGCACAACTACTTCTAGCTACGTGCACTTCAAGTTAACTTCATCCTGCTGTGCCCTATAATTCTGTCATTTGTTAACCTAGGCAGCAGACCTTGGAGAATTGTTGAGATATTTAAATGAGATGGTATGTGTAAAGGGCTGCATAGAAAATGTTAGGCAAAAAAAAAAGTGTGAGTTCCTCTTTTTTATTCTTTTACTTCAATCCTTGTTTCTACAACACTGTGTCAAACTGAAGTCATAAGTCGATATTCTGAAACCAAAACTTTCTTCTTATCCTTCCATTGACTCAATCTATTTTTGTTTTTTTGACTTCTACTGACAACTCATTTTAATTTAATAGTTTTTCTTACCTGTCCATATGAAAAGAAAATTTAGCATTGCATAAGGGAGAGTGTAGATTTTTCAGATAAATAGTCTTGCATATAGTATCTTAGCTGAGTAGTCTTGGACAAGCTACTTGTCCTTCCAGAGTCTCAATTTCTTATTCCAACAAAATAGAAACAATATGCCTATGAGGCAGAAATTGGAACAAAGATCCTAGCATGGTGTTTGGCATAGCATATGTGCTTAATTATTTTTGGAAATGAAAAATAACAATAGTGATGATAAAATCTACCATTCACTGGTGCCTGCTTTCTACCCACCCAGCATGCTCAAATTAGTATATTTTTAAATGATCTGAGTAAAATATATTTAATAGAGATTGAGCATCTAATTGACTTATTAGCCAGACTTGGCAAACCCTTTAGATAGCTAACAACAGAAATACAAAGTCTAAAGTTCCTTTGCTTTGTCTTAAACTTCTAATGCTGACTCACTGGAATATTTCCCAGCTCTTTTTTTTTTTTTTTTAGAGAAAAGGTCTAATTGGGTGATGAATTCCATTTCTCTGTGAGATAATAAATGAATATACCATCTGCAGTTTTTGAGGCATAAATTTCAATTCACTGATGATTAGAAAATACATAGAATACATGCTAGAGCCAGAAAATTCACTCTAATCTGCTCTTTCGATACATGTAACCCAGTCAGCACTAGATGTGGCATTGTTTTTCCACAATCTTATTTTGTGTCTCTCCCAGTTTTCTTATTAAAGCATCAGAGCATGAACTACCCAGGTGGTGCTAAATGAGGTAATGGAACAATTTCCAGAAAATGTCTAGGGAAAACCCCATGGAAAGCATGGGGGTAATTAAAATATTTACAGCCTGGTATCCTAGGTAAAATATCAGTCTTTCTACATGACAGAATGTACAGGAAGTCAGAAGTAGCTATGTTATAAGGTTGATGAAAGAAAAATGGACCTGGTGAGCATACAAACCTCCAAAATAAAGATTATTTTACTTAATAACTTGTATGCATCTTAATCTTCCATGATGTATTTTTGGTATGGCTTTGAACTGAAGTATTCCATATAATTTATTGAAATAGTATCCATTTAGAAAGACTTTTTGTATTTGGAGAGGAAAAGGAAAGACTTCTTTAATTTTTTAAATCAATTTGAAGGATGGGTTTAAAACTGAAGAATTGAAGCAGCAGATGTTGCTGCCTTTTGAGAAAATTCTCCACCTGTAGAAGCATCCCTTGTGTGTATCTCCTGGTATTGTGATTGAACAACTTTGAGATGGGTATTTAAAAAATAAGCACTTGTAGAATAATTTAGAAAAATAATTCCTTACTAAAACCTTATATAAAGAAGCTTGTGTTTTCCAAATATCTGTTTCCATCAAATAGAACTGTTTCCACCAAATATATATGTATGTGTGTATAGTGTATTTGTATGTACGCATGTGTATAAAGGTGTATATATTTATGTATATATCTATGTATGTATTTATATGTGTTACGTTTGTGTGTGTGTGCATAGAGAGAGAGAGAGAGCATCTGAAAGTTTTCTAGGTGTACAGGCCTTTGACTGTCAACTGAAAGGTGATATATTTCTAAAAGCATAAGGGAAAAGAAAAAACTCCCAAATGGAATATTCCATTTAGAGCCTACTCAATTTGAGAGCTGGGCTTCTCAGCTCGGTGTTGCAGCATATCCCAAAGGAAGCATTGTGCTGCCAAAGAGGGAACAGGCTCCCTGCTGATGCCTGTGCAGTTCTTCCACCCACGGCTGCTGTCATGTGGCACAGCCAGGCCTCACGCCTCAGCAGATACTCCAACAACAATACCTCGATGAATAATCTGTGAAGGGATGTCATGCATGTTACTGAGGATAGTAAGGGCGTTCCCATCCTAGAGCTTGCTTGTGGGTAGAGGAGTGGGAAGGAAAGGAGCAGGACAAAGGGAACAGCTTTTTTTTTTCCAGCCCAGCTTGTGTAGCCACAGTCCAAAGCAGCCAGGGACATGTAGAGAATAGAGCCACACCAAGATGATTCCAGCAACACTCTTGAAATGCTTCTGCAACGTGCTGAATAAGTGCTATGGCTTTGACATGTCCAACTGCAGCCTGGGGAACACAACGTTTAGAATATTTGAAGACCTAATTTTCTCACAGTACTCTGTGACTCTTAGATATCCTATTAGCAGAAAATACAATTGTAAGATTTGGGGATTAAGCAAATGAAGAGACATCTCTTAATAAGTTCAGATGTTCATTCCTTATTGAGGTTTGCAAAAGGTACCTAAAGGTTTATCAATTTTCAGGAAACGTTTCCCGAAATAAAACCCTCCAAGATGATTTCTCGTTTTGTTGTAAGAAATACTTAAAAAAAAAAGACATGCTTTTCAAAAGCACATTCAGATTTATATCTTCCTTTATATAGTCATGTGTATGTGTGTATAACGATTTCCCTCTAATATTAAATAAAAAGAATACAATTTGAAACTTAAAAAGCAAAATAAGAAAAAGGAAAGCTATTTCTTTAACCGACTTTACATACTTTCTAAAAGAATATGTTATTTAAGAGAATTAATATTTTAATACCAAAGAGGATCTTAGAAGATGGCAATTGCCTGTTTGGCTAAGATGCATCTTGACACTACACTCATCAGTGTTGATTAAGTAAAAACTTCAGATTTATTTGCAAGTATAAAATGCCTAAGATGTTTTCCTAACTCTGCATATCATGCTGGTAACATATAACAATTGGCTTACTGGCAAATCTAACAAATCTAAATCTATAAAATGATACAGAGTAATAGAAACATTTATTGGCATTTACCTGGGCACTTCTAAAATAATACATGAGTGAGGTGCATATCGGCTTTGTAATACTTACTATGTAATAATCAATACAGATCTTTCCGCTTAATACATGCTTATACTAAGCAATGTTGTTCATTCCATTAACGTGGGCAACATTTGGCTTTATAAAGCACTGAGACAGTAAGACTAGGGGAGAAAAGTTATTTTCCTTCCTTCTTTAATTCTATCATTCGATGATTCACTGCATGCATTATGCGGCGCGTTTTATTATTCGTGAAGGTCTACCATTGCGTTCTTTGGTGGGGTGGAAGAGGAGGCTTCTGTAAATGTTTTATTTCTAATACCAGGCCCTGAATTTGCCTTCTCATTAACAAGTGGTTAGGAATGTACACATGCAATACGAAGATTGCTTTAAGAAATGGTTGCTTCTCTGAACCTCTTCCAAATTCAAATGTCTCAATAAAGCCACAGTGTTTCAGGCCCAGTGTTTCAAAATGTCTCTGCTTGAATTTCGACCTGCACGGCTGTGCATTCTCTATGTCTCCATTGCAACACCTGGTGGTTTCTGTGCAGAGCCTTTGGCGTCAGTGGGCTGGTGTAGAGGCAGGGTGCTGTCCCTAATAACCCTGTGGAGTGATCCATGCTGATTTGTCGGAACCCCTTCTCTTATCTTATTTTCCCTCAGCAAGAATAATTTTATGCTAGAATAACTTCATGCAATTGAGGTATTAAGGTTCATTCTTCATCAGGAGGAGTTTAAAGACGGGGGCACAGGAGAGTTTGAATGGACTGTTTTCCCAGGTTAAAAAAATATATTAAAACAATAACTTTCATTATAGGTTGTTCAGCTGCACTTGAAAAACTGAACTTTCTAAAAAGTACAAAATCTCATTAAAAATAAAAAGAACGAGAGGAAAAAATTATAAAGATATCAGAAACTGCTTCTCAGGGTTTATTCCATTTAGTGCTGGTCAGTGAGATTTCCATGTCATATTTCTGAATGCGTCCACTTCCTTTCATCCTATGCAGTGATATTGACAACAGTCATCCTTCCTCTCTCCCACCCCATCTTAGTCTATGGAACCAACTAGGTGGAATTAATAGGCACATAAAAAAGGAACTAGACTGTTGTGTGTTCCTACGTAGATTCTAGTGACTCAATTCCCATAGCTCTCCTGGTGTATACTTCAATATTATGAATATACATTAACTCGCCAAAGAATGGAAGTTACAGATTTAGTTGAGTTTTCACCAGTATACACTGGCAAAATTTATGATATTTGGAACTGCCTTCATCACCTTCATCGCCTTCTGGCAATCAAAAGGGGAGAAAAAAGGTGGGAAGGGGAAAAACATGTTTTCTTAAATGAGTGATTTTCCTCATTAGTGTTTGGAAATATTTTAAATAATAAGTATTTGATGTTATCTCATGTGAACACAGAAACATGTTAAACATGTTTATTTTCTTTATAAGACACACCATAATTTATATTGTGTACAGAAAAAAACACTGGGGCATCTCATTTAAGAAGTGAATGCTAATGGAATTGCACCTCGGTTTTTTTCAGCTCATTTCTTATTGCTCAAAAGATTAAATGTTTAAAGAAATAGGAATCAGGCTTGTCGAATAGTTGCTCTTATTGCTTCTCTTTTAACAAAATCAGGTTCAGAAACAGGCAAAAGAAGGGGGGAGACTTTAATGAAGAAAATCTGTGCTTAGAAAAGACCAGAGAGCCAATAAAAAGACTCACTTAATTGACAAGCAGCTGCTTTAGCTTTGAAAGAATTTATTCAAGGGTGTTTTTATTTTTTGGCTCACAGTGTAAGTGGGAGAGATCTGCAGACACTTATATTTTCTGTGGTAAATCAAGGTACAGAGATATTAATCATAAAAATGATTTGATTTTAAATGATTCATTTCATGAATGAAAGGTGGGAAATGATAGTTGTTTAAAAAATTTAAAACACAAAAAACAGAATCTGTAGCTTCGCTTAAATTGAAAAGGAATTTCTGGAAGTGACCTTATAATTAACTTCCTTCTGTGAATGGGGAGCTATGCCATCCTCTCATACTAGTTACTATCCTTTCCCTCTCCAGAAGAGCCTCAATGCTCTTAGAATTTAAATAAAGAAAAGTAATGGCACCATTAAATACTGGTAAAGACTGTTGCTGCAACATGAGGTTAAAAGACTAACATTATATAAAATTATGTATTTCCATGCATCCACAACATTCTAATTCTCTTTTTATAAAGCATTTGGGGTTATACAAAGTGAAAACTTTGTAATTTTAGTCACATATACATCCTAAAGATCCATATTCTTTTTTTTTTCCAGAAGTTTGCTGATTGAAACAAAATGAAGTTTAAAGTATTAAAAAGTGAGCTGTTTAGTTCTTTGTTAAGTGATGTTAAAATATACCAGTTAGCATTTACAAATTATTTTGTAATATTAAGATTTGTCAGTGCAAAAATGATACATGGTAGCTCTCAACTCTTAAAGGTATTAGGTAATAGATACAAGAATAAACATTCTTCTGTATTGTACATATCTATGCATATATATTTACATGAATATAGATGATATATATTGTGGTAATTTAGAAAATTACTGGTTGAGTTTTTTACAGTGACAGTATATTTTACAGTGACAGTATATACCACAGAAAATTACTTTGACAAATTAAATAAGTATAAATGACCATTGATATGTACCTGGATAGAAATCAAAATGTAGTCATGAAATTATAAAACATAATTTAAAAATATCTAAGATGAAGGAAATAAAATTTTAGATACCTAGAGACTGACTTCTAAATTAAAATAGGAAGTACTTGCTTGATCATAAATCCAGGGCCTACAATATTTGGTTAAATGCTGACTCTCCCTGTGGTAATCTCTATGGAAATTAAAGAGAGGCTTTCTGAATGAAATGATTTAATCTATTTAAAAAAGGTGGTACAATAATCATTCAGTTCTTTAATGAAATGCCAGTCTTTTGTCCTTTCAATTTGGCTGTTGGCATCATTGTTGTGTCAAGTAATTGCCCCAAACTGCACTCAATAATGTCCCCTCTTCTCCTTTAGTAAGTTAATGACATGTGCCATCTGTTTACCTAAAGGAATAACAGCTGTGTGTTTATTTAATTGGATGTAGCATGTTTTTGTGGCTAAAATGGTGGCATTTCAGGTAGACTTATTTTTTTCTGGTCCAGGGAAATATGCAGAAAGTGAAAAAAAGATTCCTTGTAAGAAAGAATTGTGTTTTGATAGGTGGAGTGTCCTGACTTGTCAATCACTGAATATCCTTGATAAGTCTTATTTATGCCGATTGCTTCCATTCACCTATATTGCTCTACTTGATGCTTAGGTGTGTGCATTTGAGTGTGTGTGTATTCCCAAGCTTGACAGAGAGAGGCAAAATGCAACAGCAACAGAGTAGGCAGGAACATGGCACTCATCAGAGAAAGAACAAGAAACAAAAAGGGAAAGAGGGAGATAAAGTGAGATAGCAGACATGGGCGCAAATTGACAGGGAAAGAAACAGACAAAGGGGGGCAGAGAGAGCCCCGTGTTTGTGCCTGCTCACACGCACACACAGATGAGGATTCAGTTTCAGGTTAAAATTGTACATAAATAATGATATGCCCAAAGTAAGATTTCATAGCATTGTAATAAAATATGCCATGAAATGGTTAGTAATGATCATTCATTAAGCCTAGGGATATTCCATGAAATGCATGAGTTCCATAAAATGCATGAGTTTACAAAGAACTAAAGCACTATATGATCTCATCATAGAAGTTTAGAGTCATGGTTCTCAATCTTGGTACTCACTGGAATCATCAAGATTCTAACTGGAGATCTGGTGTGGTCTGTGCTGTTGAAGGTCACACCCATGAAAACATGCAAACCTCCCCTTCTATACTAGACTCAGCTACTCACAGAATTTTCTGATTAAAAAAAAAAAATAAAGCAGAAGCCCATGTCCAGCACCTGCATAGCCCTGTGCTATGTCCATCCTCGCCAGGAGAGACCACATTCTCTCTGGTATGCTGTGTTCCGCAGGTGCCAAGGCCTGCTCAGAGGGCAGGAAGGGAGTCTGCACACTGGTGGGCTGCATAGTCCACGCAGCTGTATCGCAGGGCAGGATGTAGCTGACGGTGAGGTGAGAAGGCAGGGGGCAGATCTCTGGATGGGAAGGTGGAGTTAAACTCACTTGATAATGCCATGTTCTTAGGATAAACTCCCAGCAGTTCTCAGTTTCAAAATTTGAACTTGGCCTTTCGGTGTTAATGATGACTTATTTGCCAAGATAGGATGATAGGACATCTCTTCTTGAGAGTTGATAACATAATAAAGAATTTTAAAATGTTTTATTAGTGCATGTGGGTCTTTCATTGTTTCTTTTGCCCTGGCTGTCAAATGTCAGAGGTAGATCTGATCTGGGGAGCTTCATAAAACACAAGGCCAACCATCACCCAGCTTAGGCAGTCGCCAATCTTTGGGGTTGGAGTGATATTTCTAGGCAGGCTGGTTTAAGAAAGGCTGGTTTATAATGATGCCAAAGCCACTCCTTGCAACCACCCACTCACTGATGAGGGGAAACATATCATAAAACATATCCACTTTAGTCCCCTTATATTTCAGCCTGAATAACAGATTTATAAACATACATTTCCCTTAGAACAACTCACTGACCAATCTAAGGTAAATATTTCTTCCCCTGCTGTAAATATGGACGTATTAAAAAATGGAAAATAGCATTAATATTGAACACAGCTTTCTTAATTTAATTTGACAATAGAAGTCTGTACTTTAAAAACAAAAGACGCCCACGCTGAATCAGTTCTTTCATTGTTCTGTAAAAGCCACTGCTTAATTTGGAAAAAAAAAAAAAAGTTCGCACTATTTCTAAGCAAGTGAGAATTCCAAGGAGGAAAAAGGATCATTATCTCAATGCCTAATTAATTTTCAAAAATATTGTTATGCAGACAACTGTTCAACTGTAATGCGGTGCTCAGCCTCAAATTGGGAAAGTTCATGGCAATTGAAAAATTAACAATTGCAGTAAAGTGAAAAAAAATCAAAGGTAAAATGTTCAGCTTAAGGAGTAGTATCTTTAACACAATCTGAATCAGTTGCCATATAAATGAAAGACATGATATTACTCTTTAGCACTCTCAAAACACTGGGACTGAAAAATGAATATTTTTAGTAACCAATTTATCAATTCTTGGCTTATTATGTTTCTTGGAATCCTGTCTTTCTTAATTGAGATATTTGCATTTGGAAGTCCCTTTGAATCATCTTATGTTCTGTGATCATTTTCGAGGAAGATAACAAACAAAGCTATTTGGAATGTATTCAGTCATCCTAATTAGGAGAAGCCAAGACCCTCTCTCAGAAAAATTATGAGACCCAGGTGTTGTTCTCTAACTACTTTTTTTTCTCTGGCCTGTGGGAAATAAATTTGATGATCTAATCAGACTTTTTCCTTTCAAATATCAATAAAAAGTCTAAATAATTTTTTTCCTGAGTAATGCTCTCAAAGTTAGTATCCATGCTACCCTTGCAATGTGCACTGGTGCGATGAAAGATTTCTGTGCCTCATCTTCCCAAAGATGCTGTAAGGTAAGCTGGGTTTCACAGCAGTGCTCCATCCTTAGCTTATGACTTTACTCAGATCATCCCCAACATGTGTACAGGTCCCGATTTTATAGAGAGTGTGCCACCAGGGCAGCTTCGGACCCAGTTCATGAGTATACACTGCTTTCATTTTAGAAACCAAATTTAAGTCAAGTATGAGTCTTAAATTTCCTATCATTTAATTAATATTTTACTATCTTATTTCATATACACACTCTGAGTTTTTAACTATTATTTACTAATCCTTTGGACAAGCATATATCCCTGCCCTTATGCTTAAACTTGATGTTGAATTCATTAATTACATTACATGCCTTAACACTGTTTTGTTCACTGGCCCCTAATTAGGCAGACTGAATTTATTATCCATTACCATTGTCTGCAGAGACTTTATGACTTTAGGTCTTTCTTCTTCCTATACTCAATTTCTTTTATTTCATTATTCCTCTGACTCTCTCCGTCTCTGACCCTCTTCCCTTCTCCTCTCCCTCCCGCTTCCCTTCCTCCCTTCTTCCTTTTTTTTTTTCACATTTATTAACATATAGTCTATTTGGCATAACTGAATTTAGAAGTGAAAGGAAAGTCACGCTGTAAAACTAAGATTCTCAAAATTTAGAGCATCATTCTCCTAAATAATTTAATTTCTAAATATTTTTTTAAGCATGTTTTCTTCTGAATCACAAATAGAAATTGTTTTTCATCTGAGAATTTAGGGGCCTTAACAGATTAAGTTTGCAGTGTTTTCAAAGGTAACACAGCATGTGTAAAGGTAAAAGTTAATTCTAGTTGTTCATTAATTAATTCAGAATACCAGCTTTTGGTTACTATTCTCCAGTATTCTTACTTTCAAGGATATTGGTCTTACTCAAAATTCACAAGCAATGGAAAGAAGGATTGACTCAGGTGTGGCATGAGTAAGGAAGTGTTACCACACTTCTCTGGGAAGGCCTGGCGATGTGGGGGAAAGGCTGCTTCCACTAACATGGAGCTTGGAAAAAACCTCAATGTGGTTTGGCATCAAGAACTGAAAAATCTGTCCCCCTCCAGGACAGGCAATGAGCCATTTATCCATTAACTGCTTGCCGTCAAGTATTGATAAGAAAATAAGCTTTCATATTGCATAGCTGCAAAGGATTACCACCAGATATTAATATCAGTGCTTTCTTTAAACAATAAATTGGTATTATCAAAGTTAGCTTTACCCTAGATTTTTGTGATTTTACTATAGTTCCTCTTGACTGAAATCTATGGTACATGGAAAAAGTGGTCAGAGATGAGGCTAGAAAGAAAATTAAAGGCTCATTCATAAAGAGCCTTGAGTGCTATTTCAAAATAGTTGGTCTTTATCATGAAAAAATGGAGAGAAATTGGTGACTCATACTAAGTGGGAGATGAGAGAGAGGAGATACTCATATTTCACCAGAGCTTCTGTTGTTGTAGTGAGAAACATGAGTGGCCTGATATTTTTTGGACCTGTGTCCCTGCCCAAATGTCATGCAAAATCCCCAGTGTTGGAGGTGGGACCTGGTGGGAGGTGATTGGATCATAGGGATAGATCTATTCTTGTGGTAGTGAGTTATCATGAGATCCGGCTGTTTAAAAAGTGTGTAGCACCTCCCTCCTGTCTCTCTCTCTGTCATTAAATTAATAATTTTTGATACTATGTGAAACTTCTGCCTAGCATGGAGTAACCATATATTATATGTTTGTAGAATGAGTACATAAAGGTTTAACATAATTAATGACACAGTTTGTTAAATCCATATTCTATCTCTGTATACATTGAAGCTATGATTTTTTTATTGTTAAAAATCTTTTGAAATACACTGTACCTTTAATCTTGGTTGCACCCAAAAGGAATATTAAAGACATGGTACAGTTACAGAACATGTAATACCCACGGTGGGGTGGAGTAGAAATCAATCTCATACTTCCAACCGAGTTTACCACTTGACTAGCAATTACCATAAGTGCTTCCCCACCACTGAGAGTGAGAAAGGAAGCTGCCGTTGCTGCCACTTCGAGTTGTATGTTGCTTTTTTATCCAATCTATTCCTGTAAATAACTTCTTAAAAACGCTAAATACTCATTTCCAAAGCACTCCTTAAAGCGAAGTGCCCACTCTTCCTTCCTTCTCAGAACTTGGTATTTCAACTGCCAAAATTTTCACAAAGAATGGAACAGCCCTGCTGAAAAAATAGAAAAAAATAAAACTAGCCCCCAGAGTTATGTTTGAGTGCTATGTTTACTTTCTCTACTCATATTGGCAATGTATTGTTTTAGTTAATTTGTGGACACTTGAGTAAGAAAAGAAACTGAGTTGGGAACAAAATGTTTTCAATTGGGCATAAGAAAAATATCAGCTGGGCGCAGTGGCTCATATATTTACCAAACATGATAAGGAGATAGATCTCAAAGACCAATACGCACATTAAAAGGTGCTAAGAAAAACTGGATACAGTGACATTTTGAAGAAACGTATTGAGAAACTGTTGATTCAACCAGGAATGCAGTCACCAAGGTCTGAAAGCTTAAAGGGGTTTTCAGAGAAGTGGGCCAACATTCTTCAAGCTGCTTTCTTCTAGGGGTGCTTGCCATTTCTGTTATGGCAAGCTAAGAATTCAGGAAAAGGGTTGATGTAAAAATTTCATGAAGTAAGCATAACCTTTAATAATTTGAAATGGAAAAGAGACAAAAATTACAGTATGGATAAATCAAGGCAGCCAGAAATTAAGAAGCTAATATCTTAGCAAATAAGGTGGTATGCAGAAGTAAATTCTGTCTTCCCTAAAGAACATATCAAATTTTAAAGCTTTGTTAGTGGAGAAGCTAAGAAATTTAGCAAGACGGAAATTAAAATGGCCCAACTAACTTGTTAAGTGGATGGCCAATATCAACTAAAACTGATAGACATACATTGATCTAGCAATCCTCTCATAACTATATGCTCAGCAGCAGGGTGTATTTATGTGCATGGATAGATAGATGATTGATAGATAATATTTAACAATGTTTATAGCATCAGCATTCATAATTACTCAAATTTGAGAATGTACCCAATGTTTCCAAATCAACAAAAAATAAATTATGTGGTATACTCATACAGTAGTTGCAATTAGAATGAATGAACAAGTATAAAAAAGAAATTCCGAGGCTGAATCTCAATGAGAGAAACCAAAATAATATAAATTGTAAAAAAACAACAACAACAACAAAAAAAACTATATATATCTATACATATATATGATATATATGGGCAAAACTAACATAGTGTTAGACATTAATATAATGGCAGTTAGGGGAGACAGAGTTATAATTGGACAGCAAAAGACAGGAGGTAGTGATAACCATCTCTTCCTTGATTGATTTAGGTGATATTTGTAAAGAGAAATATTACTGACTTTTAAACTTGCGGTTTGTAAACTTTACTATATTTATGTTATACATCAATAAAATTTTTACAGGAAATATTTTACAGATATTATCTTATGAACAATAGAGATGAGGAATCCAAAAAATGTCATTGCTGACAACATGACTTTAATTCATGTATACCGGAATTCTGCTCCACGCCTCCCCCTTTTCCTCAGGATTCAGGCTTCCATGTAGGCTGCCCTGACTTCCATGTTAGGGCTGGCAAAAGATGTGAGAAATTAAGTGACCATAATTTTATATGTAAAACAAAGTAGGAAAAACATGTTTTGGGGTTTAAAACAAACGGTCACACTTTTGGTGTATCCTAGAGCAGCATAATAATGATAATATCAAAAAGAGGTGACTGGACTGTTATTGGAGATGGAACTTGAGATAAAAGCAAAACAGCGCTAGTCTTTTCGTCATTGTGCTGGGAAGATGTAGGCATGGGAGATTATGTTACAGGTGAATTCACATGGTTTCTGGAAGAGGAGACAGAGACTTAGTTAGCAATACGGAGAGTCCAGTATGCCCAAAGAAATAGAAAGCATCACTGAGAGTCACATACTTGGGACTCAAAAAGCCTGTGAATCCAGAGGATGTTGAGGTCCGGACAAAAGTTTGCAATGTTAGATGTAGTTTGGACCACATGTTCAGGTAGAAATGCAGGCGTCTCTATGGATACCAATGTTGGTGAGAGAATCACACCAAATAATTAATATCTGTAATGTGGCCAAATGACCACCAGTAGACTAGGTGCTTCACCATCATGTTTGCCCTAAAATCTAGGTGCAACCACAAGGAGAGAAACATAGGTAGGAAACATGAACTGATGTAGAAAATCTGGAATTAATGACATTTAATTTGAATCAGTAAGATCAAGCTTTCCATTACTTGGTAGAATGGAACATTCAGCATAGAAATAATTTTGAGGTGAAAATCAGTATGGAAAGTCACATGATTAATAGTCTGAATCTTGCAAAATTTCACAAAGAAGAAAGATGAGCATGTGTATCCCAGGATATCAGACAAGTCCAGGTGAACAAAACAGCAACAGGTAAGATGAGGAGTAGAGTGTGGAGATGCAGACATGTTGGCAGATGAGGTTGGAAAGCTGTATGGTGAGAATGAGCCAAAGATATTATCTGTATGTATTATAGATCTGGGAATCCAATGCAAACCTCATGTTCCAATGTTCTTTTCATTATATGATGCTACACTAAAATATAAAAAGATATTTTGCAATAAGCTAAAAGACACCTAAAAATAAGGTTATGACTCAGTCAATTTATGCTTATAATCTAATTGGAAAGATAACCTATAGAGAGATAACCAAAATACAAAGCAGTAGATAAGTGACAATGAGATATATAACACAGGCATTGAAAACAAGAAATGACTCGTGGAGAGTTGGAACAATAAGGGAACTTTTCATGGAGCACGTTTTGTGTTTCTACTTAAACATTTTAGCATTTCAATGAAAAGGCCAGAAGTAGCCTTCGACACATAATAGGTTATAAATGCAAATATCCATAGGATGGTGAGAAAAGCAGAACTCTTGTCTGTGTCTAAGAACAGAGTTGCAGGGATACAGAAATCTTAATTGCCAAATTTTGGAACATTTTATCTGTATGCTATTGATAATGAGGAGTTAGTAAAGTACAACCAGCCTGTCAACACGCATTTCTTTAGTGCTTACTGTTTTCCCTTTGAAGAGTAGTGGTGAGATAATTTTTGGAAATTAATTTGGCGGTCATATTCATGAATCAGGAAGGAGTGGCATAAAACTATTGAAACATTCTGGCCAAGTAATAAAGGTCCAGTAGATGGTGATGATTGCAATGGAAATTAAGGGAGAGATGGAAAAGGCATTAGGAGGGAGATTCAATTATAGTTGTTCTTTGGTTGCATGCTTATGGTTAAGATGAGAAAATTGGAGATGAAACCAAAAATATTGACTAGAGGTGACCAAGATAACAGTGAAAATATTCAGAGAAACTGGGAGTCTCTGAGAGGAAGAAGCTGGTTATTGGGGAGTTACAATAACATTGGTTTGAGGCATTCTAAGTGTAAATCTGTAGAAGAGAACTGGAAGTGAAAGAAAGCGACTGATATAAACCATCTAGCAAAAAGGAGTGGAAGCCATGCTAAGATAGAACGATAGAAGAGTGTGGAAATAAAAACAAACTCTTTAGAGTGATCTCATTTGGTGGACATAGCGAAAATCTAAGTCCAAGGACAGGCTGCCAATTAGGGAGGTATAAGCCAGTGCTCCAAATGGCAAAGCCAAGGGCCACAGAAGTTATCACAAGCAAGTGGTCACCATTGTGAATATTCAATGTCAAGGAGAAATGAGACTCAGAAAAACTTTCAGTTTAATAGCTATGGTTTTTTATTAATTTTCCTCTCAATAAATGAAGAATTAAAGAAAAAGTATGTTGAGTAGAAGTGATTTTCCACACAGTTTTTTCTCTTGTGATTTAACTGTAAAAGGAAGAGGCAGTAAATTGTTGTTTTTCTGAATTAGCAGAAATTCTACTGTGGGGAGGCTTAAAAACGCTTCTATATTTCATAGTTGTTTTTCATAAAGAAAGGAACTGATTTTCTTTCAAGCAGTGTTCATTGTTTTACACAGTATAAAACACAAATACAGTAAAATAACAATTATACATTTTATGAGTACTTTGTTTAGAAGGAGTAATGCTGGAAGTCATTTAAAAGGCAGTAAATTTAACATGCTTTGCTCTACTACAGATTTCATGATGGGCAAAGCTAAACCACTCTTCATACAAAGAATGATAGTGATTACTGACCCATATACATTTTGGGAGGCCTATGTGCAAGACTGAAAGAGGGAAGCAAAGGAATTTTGATCAAGAATAACAAGAGGAGGAATGTCCTAGCACTCATAGGGATGTAGTAAACTATAGTAATTAAAAAAATGTACCTCATTGCTGAAGCATATTCTAAGAGAAAGACAAGATCCAAATAAAAATTAATGTATATATGTAATTTTATTAAATGATAGATGTAATATCTCATAGCACAAATGAACTGATAGATGAATTAGTAAATGACATTGAGAATACTATCTTTATGGAAACAGTAGTGTATAAAATTTCACTAACTTTACACTATGGTAATTTTAACTGAAGTGTATATATACATATATATATATGTTTATCAATCTCTTTGCATATCAGAGATTTTATTTTCAAATGTAGTGATAAAATTTATCAAAATAAAACAAAACCAACATGCCATTAATGAAAAGATTGAAACACAAATAATTATTTAAAATTAAAAACAACTGTGATGCAAAATACAGCATATGCTTAGCTCAACAGAAGTATCCGTCCAGGGAAAGAACTTATGACATGAATAACAAATCGTTTCTACATAAAATATATGAAAACCTACTATAAATTATTTAGAAAATGCCAACAATCCTATAGAAATAGGCACAAATCACAAAGAAGTCCCGAAAATGGTTAAGAGCCAGCAAATATTTTAAAAATATATTAGAACAACATCGCATATTTTTCATCCAGACTGGCATAAATTTATGGAGTTATCCTGTCCAATATTGTTGAGAATATAGGGAGTCTGGCATTCTCACATAAAACTACAAGGAAAATGATATAGTAGTAGTTCTCGGAAAAACCATGAGTAATTTTTGCTATTTTAAAAATGAGTGTAGACTGTGTCCTAGTATTTTTACTTTGAAAAATTTGTATTCCCACAGGGATGTAGAATTATTTGTATGAGAATCTTTTGCCATAATGCTCAAAATAATAATAACAGAATATTAATAATGAGATAATTTATATATCAACACACAGAGAAACACAAATAATTTTGAGGAATAAGTATTTCCACTTAATAAGGTCAAAGATACATCAATTCGTACGTTTGTTTTTAAAGAAGAGCAAACAGTAGGGCAATTTGGTAGAGTGATAATTTTTACAGAGAAGAACACCAGAGACAAGAAAAATCGGAAGAGCTGCTTTAAAATTGCTGATGACAGGTGGTTATAAAGGCTCTGAGGATCAATGAAGGATGAAACAGGCATGGAGGGTTTGCATGGGAAGAACTGAAATTTAAATAGGCCGGCAGTAGAACACGTTACATATAGGAGACATTTGAGCAAAACTCATACACAGTTGATGAGCAAGCCGTGTGGATGTTGAGGGTACTGAGCGCTCCCCCAACCAAACGTTCAGGGAGGAAAGAGGAGGCCACTGTGATGGCAACGAGGAGACTAAGGGGACAGCTACAAAGGTCTGCATTGAGACAGTTAAAGGAATGGGAATTGAGAAGATCCTGTTGGACTTGCAGGCAATTCAGAGAATGTCCTTGCAGGAAGAGCACAAGCCACGGACACCTTTAAACACAGCAATGAGTTGTATCATTTTAAAACATCAACTTGTATTCCCAGGTTGAAAATAACCTTCAGGTGGGAACAGGGAAGCAAGAGGCTTAGAATGAAGGAGACCAGGATCTGACGTAAGTCGTAAGTGTCGGGGAAGTGGTCAGATATCGAATACCTGTTGGAGGCAGAGCCGGGAAAATGTCCTCATGGACTGGAGGATTGGTACGAACAGAAGGAATACTATTTAATGCCTTGCCTGAGCGGCACTAAATGGTACTACTTCAGTTCGTACCAATCCTTCTGAGCGGCCGGAATTCCCATTTTCAGAGAGAGAAGAATCTGCAGAGCCAGCAAGGGAGGTAGATTGCATCCCATTGTGCATACTCTGCTCTGTACAACATCTATCCAGCTAGGGCAGTGTGTGTTGAATACAGTCTAGATCCTTTCTCTCCAGACCATACTTCCTGAATGTAATTGGTTTTGTCAGGGTACCTTTTTAAAAGAAATGCAGTAATGTAGTATGCAGTTTGTTCTGCATCTATCCTAAGAAATCCATTTGTCTTTCTTTCTTCCTTTCTTTTTTCTTTTCTTTTCTTTTCTTTTTTTTGAGACAGTTTTGCTCTGTTGCCCAGGCTGGAGTGCAATGGCGTGATCTCAGCTCACTGCCGCAACCTCCGCCTCCTGCGTTCAAGCCATTCTGCTGCCTCAGCCTCCTGTGTAGCTGGGACTACAGGCGCGCACCACCACACCCAGCTAATTCTTACAGTTTTAGTGGAGAGGAGGATTTCACCATTTTGTTCAGGCTGATTTGGAACTCATGACCTCAGGTGATATGCCCACCTCAGCCTCCCAAAGTGCTGGAATTACAGATGTGACCCACCGTGCCCGACCAGAAATCTGTTTTTCGGATTCACAATCACATACAGCCATTGTGATTTGATTGCTGTTCCTGCCTGAAGGCAGAGAGAGGGAAATCAGGAGCTCAGTTCTGACATGAAATCTGAGATCTGTATTAGACACGCATGTTGAAGTGTCAAGGAGGCAACATGTCACGGTTTGCTCATGTGGAAGGGAGGCTGGACATATAAATTATATCAGTTTGGGGTTGCTCAGAATAAAGTTACCTGACTGCATGAGCTGACCAAAGGAGCGAACATATAAAGAGAAAATGGAGGCCAAAGTTAATCTCTGCGGTGCTTAGATATTTGGAGTTCAGCAAATAAGAAGGAAAGAGCATGGGAGATTGAGGAAGAGTGGCCAGTGAACACACAAAGTGAGCTCATATTTAAGAAGTCTTCCAGACAACTTAAAGCAGCTCTCCTGTGAGAGAAATCATATCTCATTTAAGTGGTATTTACAAGTATTAATCTTAAAATTCCTTGCATGAAATGTGAATGAATTAAGACCTTCTAGGAAATTACTTTATGAGACTTAAGTTGAGAACTGGTCCTTGTGAATTTTTTCTGTACATGACCCTGATATTTTTATGTTTTTTTTTTTTTTTTTTTACAAGATACCTACTTTGTGTTTTTAATGTAAAATAATAATAATAAAAATTAGGGCAAAATATTTTTAACTTTCTTGATATGAATTGGTAGCAAATAAAAGATTCTTTTTGGCAGGAATGTATATATCTGTCTGTGTATGTGTGTGTGTGTGCGCGCACATATTCATTTTCTTTCTAAAACAATGGGTTATATCATTCTGCTGTTGATAGTACACAACATACTAAGATTTATAAAGTAAGATGTGAAATAATTATAGAGACATGATATATGAAAATAGGAAGGCACAGTTTTCCACAAAATGCTATGTCAAACAGAACTTTTCATATCTCTTGGGAACCAGTGTAAGTATTACATATAGACTGAAGGATAAATTGTATTGAGACAGATCCTGAAACTAAAATCACGTTTGAGGACTATCACAATCCAAAGTCAAAAAGAAGGAAATTGATGTTCTCCATAGTTGTCTCCATAGAAGTAAAAGTTTATTCAGAAAAAATGTAGTCAATATTTATCATTATTGCTATACATTTCTGACAGCTCCCTTCCAAAAATACATGATGATTGTTTTATACACATAAGTATATATTTAAAACACATTTTTCTGATAGAAAAAAACATTGTAAATTTCATATGTAATATAGAAAGTAGTTTATCAATATTTCTTAGCTACTTAGACCTGAAATGTATTAAATGAGAAAAATCCTACCACATATAAAATCCAGATTGAAAGAATATTCTTTGCTTAAATACACATTAATATTAAAAGTATTTCAGTTGAATATTTGTATTTTAGAAACTATAGGGTTACAAATTAACCTTATATTTATACTTTCATTATACATTTTTAGCAAACAAGTATTTCATATGATCTTGCTTTATTCATACGAGAAACTATGAATGTTGAAAATGCTCCCACTGCCCAAGGAACTATTATAGAATCTATTACCACAGAAACAAGAATGCCAACTTGATATAACAGTGATTGACCACAAACACTGTGAGAAAAGGAAATTAAATAATATTGCTAGTTTAAGGTGATAAAACAGAGGTTAAACATTCTTAAGAGGTTTCTCTAAAATTTGCAATGCTCGGCACAGGTATTGTAACTAAGTTCCAAGCTCTCAAGTAAAATTATTGCCTTTGTATTATATATCTCTTGATATCTGACCAAAAACATTGTAGTACAACTTCATCAGATACTTAAGTACCACACTTAACTTTGAATGGCATGTGTCTGATTTCTAAAGTCAAATTTATTCCCAAAGAGCAAGATTTCTCATGAATGATTCTGTTTAAACATTTATGAAAACAGCTATAAGAAGAAGAGACTTGGGGTTATTTGAATGAACAGAAGTATGGCAAAATAAAATATCTATGTCCAAAGTTAAAATATGGGAGGGTCCTCAATCTTTTGACCTTACGTGTTTTGACATATTTCTTAAAAAACAATAGTAAAGTAAAAATGAACAGTTGTCATTTGTATTCGTTCATATTTATTGTAGTTTCTTACACTTTCAGAAATAGAGCAGAGCACTAAATGACACCTAAGTGACCCAGTAAGTTAATTTATCTACATTAGTATCTAACTTAAAACTAGAACATGATTTACAGTTTGACAAGAGTAAAGACCTATATGCACTCTATATATCAAGTCACTACAATTCTAACTAAATGCAATTTGTCCTCATTGCTTTAAAAATTTATATAGCAACTATTACTTTTTTGACTATCAAGGAATATGAAAACTCCAAAATTAGAATAAACGTATTTTAGTTATTAAGTATTGGAGTCGTATTGACATAATCATGATTAACATTTTAGTGGGTTTGTCTTATAACATTTATCATATGACTTTGTTCTAATTCATATAAAAGCTCATTTGCCTTTTATGGTCATATTTTGTTTCCTTTTGCCAATATGTCATCTGGAAATAACATTTTTTAACTGTTCAATTTCAATGTTTATTTTATTATTTTGTTGTAGTATCTGGAAATAACATTTTTAAGTGCTCAATATCAAAGTTTATTATTTTGTTATAGTTTTTTGTTGCATAATTGATAGGAGCTTCTAGATCATACCACAGACTGTGGTAGGCTTCATACTTTAAAATAAATTCATTTTAATTTAAATGTCAGTGACCATTTTTTTGCAATAGAGGTGTTTTCCTTAATATGATCATCTCCTTATAGCAAAAGAAGTTTTTCTTTAGAAATGGAAGTTATCTTTTCAGTATACCCTAAATTACCATATTTACTTAACTCTCCCTTAACCTATTAATGTAAGAAATTTATATTAATAGCTATCCTTTATCAAGTTATGTTTAATTATCTAGAATAAGCACGATTTAATAATAGATTTTATTTATTTATTTATTTATTTTTTGAGGCAATCTCACTCTGTTACCCAGCCTGGTGTGCTGTGATGCAATCTTGGCTCACTGCAACCTCCACCTCCCAGGTTCAGGTGATTCTCCTGCCTCAGTCTCCTGAGTAGCTGGGATTACAGGTGCCCACCACCATGCCCGGCTAATTTTTGTATTTTTAGTAGAGACAGTGTTTCACCACGTTGGCCAGGCTAATCTCGAATTCCTGATCTCAAGTGATCCACCCACCTCGGCCTCCCAAAGTGCTAGGATTACAGATGTGAGCCACTGTGCCTGGCCAATAGTTTTTATTATTAAAATGAGTTCTGGAATTACTCTATATGCCAATATTGTTTTTAAGATTTTGGATTCATATTGATAAGTAAAAACAGCCTATAGCTTTCTAATTTATTTTTCTTCTAATGAATTTATCATAGTTGAATATTTTCCTAGGATACCATTTTTCTCCAAATTATGAAGGCAGCTCTTTTTGTAGATTCTCTTATCTACCTAATGAAAACAGAGTTAAAGAGTGGAGTTAAGGCTTGGAGAATTGTTCCTCCTTCTTTCCCCGTCTTTTTCTCAATTTGTTTCATAAATATGGATCATTGGACAACTTGTTGGAACAGGTGGCGCAGGAATGAGGAGGAAAATACATGGAGCCTGATGCAGGGGTCAAACACAGTAATCACAGAAATAAAAATGAAGTATTTACCTAGCCAGGAAGACGAAAGATTGTCTCTGAGGAAGTAACAATAGAGTTAAAATTCGAAAGATAAGCTGAAGATAGTTAAATCAAGTTGGATGACAAGAGTGTTCCTGACAGAGAAAAAACACATTTAAAATCCTAAAAGAGAGAACCAGGAAAGAACAAGAAACAAGCCAGGCCCATGTGCCTGGAATATACAGAGGGGGCTAAAATACAACTTGTCAGCATTTGTAGTTTATGTGAGAGTGTGATCCTTACATAAGGGCAATGGGAAGCTGTTGAGTATGAGGTATTGGGTGATACTCCCCAGTTTGCCTTTTAAGAAGATAACTGAGTGCACAGTGGTACTTTGACTGAAAGAAGCTTCAAGACAAGTTTAGATGCAGGGACAATAGTTTGAAAGATGCTTCAGTAATTGCTTCGGAGATAAATGTTGTTCCCTTGAAATCAAGTGATAGGTTGGGTGAGAAAAATCGTTATGCAAGGATATACAGTGGGTGTGGAGGAGTGGCAAAGATGAATGTTACTGATCTGGCTTGAGTCACCAGAGAATTAGAGAACTGTTCACTGATACAGGCAGCACTGAGGGACACCTAGTTAGGTGTGGATCATCATGAATTGAATTTTGGATGCTGCAGCAGAGACTTTTGATTGGTTATTGGATGTCCTTTGTTTTACTGACACCACTTTGTTTTCATAAAGTTGTGGCACTATGAGTAGGTAAGAACTGAATTTTCCATATTCTCCTGCATCCAAGATTGACTTGGTCATTTTCAGACAAAGAAACTGAAATGGAAACTTTCTGGCTTGGGCTTCCAGGAAATCTGTTATTATCCTAAATAAATGATAGCCTTTATTTGCACATGCATTTTGCCTTTTTCCCTTCTACTTATTCTTGCTTGAAATGTAGAGACATTCCTTAAACTGTGGTAGCCTTCTTATTACCATGCAGTGGGGGAAAGCCACAGGTTAAGGACAGTGCAGCGTGACTGAAAGAAGAGACTGGAGCCCTGAACAACTGCATTAGCACTGAACACATCAGCCTGGGGCTCATGATTGCCTGAAAAAAAGTACTTACTTGTTTAACATACACTTTGTTAATTTCTGTTACTTGAGACTGACAGCCATCGTAACTCCTGTTGCCCTGTTAAGTTTGCCTTTTCCAAATAAATGTATTTAGGAAGAAGATAAATATTTGGTTCTGGGATCTTAAAAGACAGGTCTGGCTTAGAGATTAAGACAATGACAACAGCAACAACAAAAGTGAAACCTATGGATAGGTGGTAAGTAAATCCCCAAATATAGATGGGATTGCAGAGGGAGACAGAAGAAGAAAGTGCAAAGTGAGAAATGGCTATGAATGAAGATTTATTAGTTTGCAAGATTTATTGGGTAGCTAGAGGAGAAATAATTTTAAAGATGACAATAGACTAACAGCAGAACAATTAAGAAGAAAGTCAGTAGTTCTCATTCTGCAGGCCTCTCTCTGATTTGTCTGTCAAGCATTTCTTATGCCATGCAATCCCTCTGTTTAAATGTCTATGATCCCTTACAATTTTATATTGTATCATAATTCAACGAAGCTGACTAGTTTAAAGACCTCTTCATTATCTGAGGACAATAAACATTTTTCATTCTGCTTTCTTAATAATTTTACTGGATTTTTCCCTGTCCTATAACTTAAGTGTATCTTTTCTTGCATCGTGTATATTTGGTATTGTCCTCTTTACCTGAAGTGTATTAGTCACTTTGCTTTTTGGAATACTATTCATACATCTTTTCTCAAATCCAAGTTCCTCCATAAAACTCTCTCCAATTACTCCTACCCAGACTTCTCTCTTCTTCTAAGGCCCATGATACTAAAGAGTTTCATCATGCAATCAGCAGAGTTAATGATATGTGTTATTCTCTCATGGTTTTATGAATATTTATCAGGTCTCCCAGGTAGATGTTAAGCACTCTGTCTTATATTTTTCTTTTGTATCACTAAGAGTACTTAGCAAAATTTTACCCGAGGGAGGCTTGCTCTGCTAGGTGAGAGAAAAATGTTGACATAGAAATTCCCCTGTTCTCCATTTCATCAAATCCACCCTCCCTGCCATATACTCCTCCTCCCACATTTGTTTTCCTGTGTTCTACAATGTCAAGTACTTCACTAAGAATTCTGTGTCTCACCTGTGTAACCCATCTCAGAGGATGGCTATGTAGGTCTCATGGCAAAATAGGAATAACTTCACACTACCAATACTTAAACTGTGGTGAGGTGTAAGATGTGACTGAAATAAATTGTTTTTCCTTAACAATTAGGATTAAAATGATGCTTTTTCCAGTTCAATGGGAACTAACCAAGTGTCAAGGTTTGTGTTAATAGCACAGCTGGCATAGGCTGGTTGGGGGGCATTTGGGTTACTGCGATCCTTTATCATCTGTAAGAGACAGTTGGGTTTTGCAGGTACACGGAGGTTAGTTGAACCATTTGCAATGGGGACCACACACCTGTTATACTCTACGTCTTTGATGTTGTGCTCATCTCTGCAGTTTTTCCTGAGACGCAGTAGACGCTACGATCTTGACTGGGGGCAGACAGCTTCAGGAATTAGCACTTGGCCTGCCTTCCATACTGTTACTCCGCAGGTCAGGGAGCCAATAGGAACACACTGGATTTTAATGTGAGACTCCCAGTCACTTGCTAAGAGTATCTGTTACAATTGTGCACTCCAGGGTCTGAGAAATGACATTAGAAGTGTCTGTCATCCCACTGGGCTCACTGTAAATGAATTTTGGCCAAGGTTCAATGATGTAACTGGCCTCCTCACTAGTGCATTCTATCTTGTCACGGTAAAGTGAGTGAATACTAGAACTTCAGTTAATGTAGTCAAGTGATAAGTTCTCTGGTCTCACATAAAATATCAAAACCAATATCTCCTCTCTTGCCTCTGGAGCCTTGCTAAATGTGCTAAATCTGTCCAACATCCCTACCTCTTTTCTGCAGGTTGCAATCATGTCCCAAGCTTCAAGAATAGAAATGCAAACATGGTGAAAAGTAGCTTGTCAGGAGCTACTCCAGGTGTCCTGGCCCCCATCAACTGCCCCCACATGAATACATTCTTCTTCCAACTTTAAGTTCTGCCCTTTGTGCCTCAACACCCTGAAGGGTGACTCCTACCTGTGTCTCCCAGGTCCTGCTGGTTCATACCAGCTCTTGCCAGCAGTTGACTGCACTTTTTCTTCTCAGAACTGAGACTGTATTTCCTTGCACAGGCTAAAATGTAATACTCTCATTCTGGAGGCGTGATTTTTCCACTCAGCAGTGTCAGCACCACCCGGGAACTTAATAGAAATGCAAATTCTCAGCCCACCCAAGATCTAGTGAATCAGAAGTGTTGGAGTTAGGCCCCAGAAATGATCCCATCAAATCCTCTGAGTCTGATGAAATTTAAAGTTAGGTAACTAATAAGTGGAGATCAGTGGTCTTCAAACCACGGCCCAAGGTTGAATTCCCACCTCTTGCGTGTTTTTGTACAGCCTTCAACCTAAAACTGAATTTATTATTTCTAAATGGTGATCTGTTCAACAGTTACATAAATGCCCACATCTTGCCCTTGATTCAGATCTACAAAGTCTAAAATACTTATGATTTTGCTGTTTTCAGAAAGTTTGCCAACCCTTGGCCTAGTGCTAATGAGGGAGATTAGAACAGACTTTTGAAGAGAAGAATAAGCATCATCTTGTGAGACATCTGTCTCAGAAAATGTCTTTATATGGTCACCACCAGAGGGGAGGATGTTCTTTTCTACCAAGCGAGTGGGTGCTATGTACCCTAGGTGACAATTGGAAGCAATTGCTTAAGATTCTCAGCTTGTCCACCCAAGTAGTGTCTCATGGCCATGGGTCTGCCTTATCACAGCCCTGAATTTAGTGAAGGAGACTTATTAAGTTCTGTATTTAGTCTAATTATAGCTCTTCTATCCTTCCTACTAAATGTTGGGCCTGACTTTCAGCACGATCTGCCATGGAGCTGTAGGAGATAAGAGTTGCTTTGGTTGTTGCGTAAGGATTCCTGACCTTTGTGATGTACTTTGAATTGATAGCTACATTGAGCATGTTATTTTGTACTGTCAAGGTGTCAAAAGCCATTTTAAAAAGCCAATTCTCGCTACTGTCTTTACCCTTACCATTGCCACCTCACTAACTTTATCCTTCAAGTGCCGCTTTAGCTCATCTCAAGCCACAGTGGACACAAATCTTGCAATTGTGATGTTACTGCAGTCTGGGAGGTGCCTCCCATCACTGTTAACACCAGCAGTGTTTCTGAAATGCTGTCAGATCAGTGAGTGATCTATTTCCAGAAATCTTTCTTCTAGTCTTCCTTTTAGAAGATACCAGCTGTCTTATGTTTGGTTTCTTTCAGGTCCAGAGCTAAGGATGGGATTATGTGAAGATTTTAGAAAATAATCTTAAGAAACAAGAGAGTAGACTCAAAAAGTAAAATGAGGAAAGAGAAGTAGCCAAAGTAAAGAGCGGCTACTGAACTGATTTCTGTTACAGGCATCTAGATCTCAGACCCACAGGAGTCCTCCAAGGAACAATGTATATCCAGAATTTTTCTTGCTATAAGTGGAAAAGCAGAGCATTTTTACACTGGTTCTTTGGCATGGAGTGTCCCAGCCAGGGGCTACAAGCCATTTGACTTCTAGGTTTCAACAAGGGTCCAAATAACTGAGACCTTCTGCAGGTGGAGGAGCTGCAGAAGACAGCAGATGTCATTGAGGTGGGGCCTTCCAGACTACAGTAGCAGCCCCTGGTTCCATCAGCACAGACTTCTGCTTGTGACTCCAGGGGCCTCAGCAATGCCAGGAGTAGGGGTAGCTAAAGATAATCTAGATGAAGGAGAAAAATCTCTGATAAGAGATAAAGTATTTTTAGGCTCACAAAAACAGAAAAAAAAAATATTTCAGAATACTGCTCTCTTTAAACAAATCCAGTGCTACACCAATGCTGTCTCTTTTTCTCATCTGTACTGGGGTCCTGTGGCTGCTATAACATATTACCATGAAGTCTGTGGCTTAAATTGATAGGAATTCTTGTCATCCAGAAGGCCAGTCAATCTCACTGGAGCAAACTCAAGGTGAGAGGCCTGAGTTCCCTTTGGAGCTCCAGGGAGATTCTGTTCCTCTTTCCTTCTTCCTGGGGTGATTGCCAGCATTCCCGGGTTCATGGGCAAATCACTCCAGTCTTCAAGGCCAGCATCTTCAAGCCTGAGCTTTGCCTTCCCATTGATATTGTGTGTGTGTGTGTGTGTGTGTGTGTGTGTGTGTGTGTGTGTGAGCTAGAGAGAACAAGTATCCATCCACTTCCCTCTTCCAGGGGTACATGTGATTACATTTAAGGCCCACCAAGTGAACACAAGAAAATCTTCCCATTTCAAGATTGTTAGCTTAATTATAACTACAATCACACTTTTCTCATATAAAGTAATGTTTCCAAGGATTAGAACCTGATATCTTTGAGAGTCATTTCTGTAGCCTACTACATTGTCTATGCAATTGTCAGGGCCTAATTTGAGATTTGAGTAAAGTGTAGACATATTCTCTTCCAAATGCCCATTCCATTATAGAAATTAACCTTAATTTATTATAATATTTGTTATCCATAAGGTTTTAAAAGGAAATATATCAAAATGTTTATATTTCTAGAATTTATAATTGCCCTTTATAAAAATCAACCAAGAGGATGTTAATGTTAGTCTTACCATGAGCTGATGTTAGTTGAATAAAACTGTTATGAGACAGAAATTGGATTCCCTCATTCAATTACAAATGGCCAGTTAGGGGAATAAATAAATGCTAAGAATGTAACGTAGGTATTGTATTGTACAGACACAGATCTAAAAAAAAATAAAATATTTAACCAGCTACAATAAAAATACTCTGATTATAGCCTATGGTAGACTTTTTAACCTGGTAAAATTCTATTAGATGGTTCACCTTGAGCAGTTACATATTCATGTAGGAAAACTACTGCATAAACCTGAACACAAAGTTATACTGAAGAAAAAAAAATTAATGAAGGAATGTTTCCTAGTATTTAGTGACAGAGATATTTAAAAAGAAATAATACGGATAGTAATTTAATAGTTCCTATTCTTTGCAGACCATTTTTAAGGAAAGAAAAAATTCCTGCTCTACAAGTTATTTGTAATCAGAAGAATATTATTTTCAAATACCTATTTATCTGTTATACTTAAACTGCATGCGATATATTTTGCCAATGTGTTTCTTTATGAAAGTACTTTTTATTTGCACATAGATGATATTAGGTATCACTGTGATTGTGATGACAGGGTTATTTTTCAGTGAATAAAAGTGCAAAAATCCACATAAATTGTTAGGAGTTAAACTGTACTTGTCTTCAGTTGTCAGTGTTCAGGTTCTTATAGATTTTTCCAAGCATTATACTCCCTTTATTTTCTACATATTATATATTTATTCATTTTCTACATCCTACAGTCCTATATTATACTATGAACTTGGTGCGAAAGACAGTGAAATGAAACATATTTGATTTGAATCATATAGATAATTATATATTTAAATTCAAATTATAAATTAATAAGTAATAACAAATTTCAAGTTAAGTATTTTAAAATCAGTCTTTAAACTATTTTCAAATGTACATTTTAAAGTCCCGAGGACAACAATAAATATTTAATGCAAATATTTCTCACATTCGGTTCAGTTGTAACTATAACTGCATAGCCTCGTTCTGTGTTTATTAGTTTAACAGAGAGTGTAGAGTGGTAATTAAAGAGTACTTATGAGGCCTGAATAATTGAACATCCAGCTGTTGTGTTTGGCTTTTGATATGGGTATAGGGAAAGGGGAGATAGTGTTATTGCAGTATTACAAAGGAGCATCTCCAGATGGTGGGAAGGCAGCCTCCGCCCTTTGGGCATTTCCAGGACATCTGGCTTGCCATATGAATCCAGGCAAGATTAAGGGAAAGATGTGAAATTCTTGAAAACTAAGGATTTCTGATCAAGTCAAGACTTCCATATGAAGCTCAAACATTGGCTAGAATTTAAACAAAGATGGTTTCCCCTTTTGACAAGGAGAATATTGTCTCTTATAAACCAGGGGTTCTTTGAGGGCAGAAATGGATCTTATTTTAAAACTTATTATTAGTACTGGGCCAACACATATAATACTATATTGTACTAATTTATTCTATTATATTTAGCTTATTTAGAATGACAAACATACTGCCTGGCACAGAGAAAATATCCTATAATTTCATTCCAATCAATTATAATATCAGGTATGCTTTGATTTTAAGAGTAGCTTTATGTAGCCATCTATTTGTTTACCCCAGAAAAAGGCAACAAATAAGAGATACTTGAGTACCTGAGAAGAAAAATGTGTTTGCATCTGACAGAAAGAAAAACCTTAAGCTAAGAGAAAAATGATGAAAGTAATGAAGGGACAATCTGCCTACGTTACTTTTTACAGTTAGTGTAAATCAAGTTACTGTTTAGAGGAATTACACCCCAAAGTAATTTCAAATCTAGAGAACTGGCTTGGCATGGTGGCTAACACCTATAATCTCAGCACTTTGGAAGGCCGAGGGAGTAGGATCACTTGAGCCCAGCAGCTCAAGACCTGGGCAACATAGCAAGACCCCATCCCTATTTTTAAACACAATCAGTCAATCAACAGAAATCTAAGGAAGCCAAATAGGCTCCTGAGTTTTTAGACTCTTTTTGTCTTAATTTCACTCAGGTAAACAGCAGTTACATCATTCCTAGAGGAGAAAGCAGATAGTGGAGGGAGCACAAGACTTGTAATGAAAGACAGATTTCAAGCCACTATTTCCACTTGTGAGCTGTATGATTAACTGTACTTCAGTCTCCCTAAAGACTATAAGCCTGTGAGTATCCCACTTTTCTCAGCCTCAATTTGGTTTTGTTGTCTTTTGTTTGTGAGTTTATTGTTATTATAATGAAGTGCACCTCATAGCAGTCCTGGGAGAAATATATCTAAAGAAGTTTAAAGTGCAAAATGCAAAATGGAAGTTAGTTATTATTTGTAGCAGTAAGTAGAAAGTGAAGCTGGAGTTTGAGAGAGATAATTGTCATATCTGTGGAGCAGATATCTTTGTTACCATTTTGTTCAAATGAGGAAAACAGGTTTTAGAGAGGTTAAAGGTTATGAATTTAATTAAAAACATGCCAATATCAGTGAAAGGCACCTTCATTCATTTACCTGCTCCAGTCAAAGACATGGACTCAACCTTGACTCATATATATCTATATGAATATATATATTTATATATAAATATATGTATATATACATATATATTATATATATAAACATATATATATGTGCATATATATATAAACAAAATTTAATCCAAATCTTATAAACTGGTATCCTCAAAATATATCCCACATTAACTCCCTCACATCACCCCCATCTGCATTATGCCCAAACTATCGTTGCCTTATTCCCTGCAGCAGACACAGGGATTTTTTAAAAATAAAACCTACTGCCTTGCAATGCTACTCAAAATTTCCAATGACTTCATCTTACCCTGAGAACAAAATGCCAATATTTATTTTGTCCTAAAGGATTGAAAGCAAGTCTCATCATTGTCTTGTTCCTGCCCCTGATTCTCGCCACTTCAGCCTCACTGGTTTCCTTGTACTGTGTACATGGCATTTTAGACTGTTCTAAAAATAGTCTTTTAATTAAACCTGAGCATCCCATTAAAGACAAAAGGTACTTCCGCTTTCTATATTTTTACCTTTTTACTCTTCTTTTTCCTCTTATAGTGCTTTTTGCTATCTGACAATGCATTCTAATCTAATGTATGTTATTACTAGTTCTTTCTTCCCCCCATTAGACTGTAAATACCCAGAAACAAGGAACAATTTAATCTTGGCTAGTTTTCCAGCACCTTGGAGAGCACCTATCTCATCGTAGGTACTGAGTAACATTTATTGAATGAACAAATTAGAAGAGCTGGATATTCAAACCCAGGCCAGTTTCACTCCAGTGCTCCTGTTCATAGCCATTTTTGCACACTGCTTTTAGTAGATATATCAAACTAAATAAAATAAATGATATACAGATATTCTCAGATCTAAGGAAGTATGTACCATCTGCTATGGTATGGGTGTTGCCTTGTTACAATTTCCATTTATAAACTCATCCAATTAATTACATGACAAGTTGAAGAAATGGAACTAGCCAGCTGTCTCATAAATGTGCATCTTTCTTGGCACTGATATTCAAAACTAAAATATACCTGTCCTACCTCTATCAATGAGAGGTTTCTAAAAGGTAGTTTGTTTTTAGTTTTTTATTATGGAGCTTTCACTTCTTCAATATTAAATAACTTAACATTTTTCATATTATTAAATAGCAAATACTATTAAATGAATTGTTAATTAAATGAATTTTGTGCCTCAGAAAGGGATACAGGCTAGCTTTCCTATTTGAATTCTTAAAAGTACATGTGTTTGTAATTGTGCTAAAATGCTAATATATTGAATATGCAGAAATATGTTAAATGTAATTAGGTTGCTGTAACATATGCCTTCATAAAATGTTTTTTTACATATTATTTTTTCAGACAGCACAGTACTTCTTTTAGTTAATTAATGTATGCTCACTTGGTTTAATTAAAGGACAACTTAAAAGAGGTTTGGGCAGAGGAAGTGATCATTGTTTATTTGTCAATAAAACTGCACATATATGGAGATACTTATTTAAATAGCCATTAAGAAATGTACTTCTCAAATCAATATAGGCCATGAAGTCTTACTTTAGCAATCTCTGGTTCTAATTCAAAAATGTAGTTTTCTTTGTCATTATTGACCTTAAGACCCACTGTTTGGGTTCACAATCAGTGGCTATATTGAAAAAGCAACTAGAGAATAATACCTTCTCATTGTAGTGAAGCATTTTACCCAGAAGGAAATATACTTATTACTTTCCAAAGATAGTCACAATAAGATCTGGAATTGGTGCAATATGTATAAAAAAGCTGTTCAAAACAAGGATACCTCTTCCATTTACAAATAAATGCAGTTCCCAAAGGCAATTCATCTATTTCACTGGTTGTTAAATCACCTATAAGTAGAAGGAGCATAGGCACATGGTTGCATATGCCTTTTTTAATATAAGCATACCAGTTAGTCCTTCAAAACATGTAAACCAAGATTATTCTTTCTTTGCTTCCATTAAGCATCTTCATTCATTATAGAATTTTGACCAAATTGTTGTATATTGAAAATCTTTTGATGACGCAAAATCTGTTACAACTTTGTAGATTTGTCATCATCCATGTTGTCCTTTCAAGATCTGAAAGGCCCTTGCATAAAGTAAATTGACAGTTTCTGAGTGAAAAGAAAAACAAAACAAGCAAAAACATCATCCAGCACTTCTACTATGTACAGTATGTGAGTTTTCAGCAAAATATGAGCCTTGTCCTAAATCAGTATGACATAGAGGAACATCTAGAATTGACTCTATTTTTCCAGCAAAGATTTGGAAGTTTTTCTATGTTATTAGTTGCATTCCCTCTCCTTTTTGCTGATTATTTTTATTTATTTATTTATTTTTATTATTTTTTATTATACTTTAAGTTCTGGAGTACATGTGCAGAACATGCAGGTTTATTACATAGGTATATACATGCCTTGGTGATTTGCTGCATCCATCCCCCTGTCATCTACATTAGGTATTTGTCCTAATGTTATTCCTCCCCAGTCCCCCTACTGCCTGCTATCATCCCTCCCCTAGTGCCCCCATCAAAAAAGTGGGTGAAGGATATGAACAGACACTTTTCAAAAGAAGACATTTATGCAGCCAACAAACATATGCTGATTATTAATAATTCCACTGTAGACAAAATTTACATTATTTCACATTTTGCCCTTCAGAATTTCTTGCACTTTAGATAGTTCTATATAGCTACCAGTCTCTATAATTAATTTGTTTTTTGCTTTTATTTTAATGTCCATTTGCAATATAACTCACATTTTATGGACTAATGTCGACAAACATCAGGCTACACACTTAGGTGTAAAACAAGTTTAACTTGATATACACTGATTTAGGAAATTAGATTTGCCAGAAATAACATTCAAGAAAATTTACATAGAGAAAAACTTGTACAATATGTCATATTATAGCATAGATTTTGATTATGTTCCAATATCTCTAAGATAGAAAATTATACATGAAGCACCCCAAAAGAGATTTATTTGCTATTTTGCTTACAAAACAAATGGCTTATCCAGTTCTCACTGGTTTGACTGGTAACCAGGTTTCAAGCACTGCCAATCGTATTATGTGACTTACATGTCAGGAAATGAGGGAAAAGACGTAAAGTTCTAAAAAGTTATTTGTCTTTTTTCTTGTTGCTCTGATAACCATATGCAAAATAAAAAACATTTAAATATTTGGGAAAACAAAACTCCCAAAATAAATAGACAGTATATTTTTTCCTAGATTTGTCCATATTAAATGCTCTTTTCATATTCCTAGACTTATTAAGAAGCAAATTTTACTGATGTTGCCAAAATCATATTAAAGCCCATAATTGAATAATTTGTTTTCCTATTTGAGTAATGAAACTGTATAGAAGTTTTGATGCATTTCCCACGAGTCCCATTTTTTTAGTGCTAGGGATTTAGGCCTATACTACATAGTGCAATAAATCACCTTCTACTAGAATCAAATCATTCTGAATACATTTGCTGATACATCTTTTAAAATGGCATTTTAATGGATAAGAATGGATAAATAATGAAATATGCATTATATTTGATGTTGAGGAAACAGCCTTAAAGAGGTCTCATCATGTTATGAATATAGTGTGCATGTGACTTCATCACTAACAGACTCTCAGAAATCATAAAGCAAACATACCATCTATTTCAGATAGAAAAGGTCACAGCTGAGTGTTGATCAAATTACTCCCTAGAGATTTACCAATGATAACTTTGTCTCTAATGCTTTAATATGAAAAATGAAGGAGGCTTCTCTATCTCTTCTCTCTGTCTTTGCAATTTATGCTTTGCAATTGCAGTCTCATTCTTGACGATATCTGTTTCACTTGGAAAGCTGTCCATTACAGTCCTCCTAAGGATGCATAAATGAAGACCCCACTATCAAAACTCTCTGCTAGAGGGAATTCTTTTCCTTTGCAATATGTTCAACCTTTTGCCTTTCAAAATATGCTCAGTTCCCCTCACAAAACAATTTTTTAGAACTGCATTTTGTTTAAAATTGAGTACAGTTTATGTTTAACATTGGTGTATCTAATGCAATGCCACAAATACAGCCTCTGAAGACAGAGCCCCTGATTAAGTCTGATTAAGCTTGGAAACCATCACTCTAAATGAGTGCTCCAGCATTTGCAGGCCATTTTTCAAGGCTTTATGTGGGAGGTGCATTTACAAAAACATCTTAGTTCATGGGCTCAGGACAGATTGCTGGCTGTCCCCTAGCTTCAGGCCTCCTTTCTTCATGTGATAGGTCTAATACAACCTGAGTACCTGGAAACTTGCAGTTATATTTGTGTTTTTTGGCTCCTGTATAAGTGGACAGGCCTTGAGAAGGTTCTGGCCAATGGCATGAAAATGAAAACCATGTACCCACTTTTAGGATGTGTTCTAAAGTGGGAGTCAGGAAAGGGAGTTGTTGTCCTGCTTAATTTTAAGTTATTAATCCCTTTCCCTTCTTTGGAAATTTGGTTTTATGTTATTAATATGAATTCACTTTTTGGACATTTCTTAATCTAGTCTTAAGTATGAAGTTCTATTTTATGCAGGCACATCGTCTCAGTTCTTGCAACAAAATATTAATTTATATGGGACTAAGAATTTACTATTTTTATTTGAGATGGTTGAGACATTGCCTGCCTTATTAACAAAGAAATAAGAATGATCTTGAGCGATCCCTCTCCTTCACCTAACTTTCTAAGAATCCTGAGTCATCATGACATCAAATAGAAGAGTGGTAGAGTAGATCATGGGTTTCCCTACCCATGTGCACATGCAGCTGGGGTTGAACCAGGCCCCTTGCCTTGCAGCTTTCGCTGTGATTCCTAGATGAGTTCAATCCTGATTCCTCAGGGAAGTCTCCTTTAGGACAACCTCTTCTGAAGGAGATTTGAATATAGACCTCTTGGTCCTTTGTTGCTGTGGTTCAATGACCCTCCCTGATCTTTCAGGGGACCAAGCCACTAAGGTTGATTGAGTCATAACTAGTTCCAGGGATTTGTTTCTTGGATACCTGGAAAAATAATCCTCTTCCCCACTCTTTGCGTAGCACTAGACATCTAGAAGTTAACATCTTTTTTTGAATTCTCAAAGCACTAACAACTTATTACCCTCTTTCTCTAAAAATCCCTCTAGCTTGTTCACCACGCTGTGAGAGGATATTCTTTTTTTTATTATTATTATTAAGACGGAGTTTCGCTCTTATTACCCAGGCTGGAAGGCAATGGCGTGATCTCGACTCACTGCAAACTCCGCCTCCTGGGTTCAAGCAATTCTCCGGCCTGAGCCTCCCGAGTAGCTGGGACTACAGGCGTCCACCACCGTGCCCAGCTAATTTTTGTGTTTTTAGTAGAGACGAGGTTTCACCACGTTGACCAGATGGTCTCGATCTCTTGACCTTGTGATCCACCCTCCTTAGCCTCCCAAAGTGCTGGGATTATAGGGGTGAGCCACCGCGTCCGGCCGGACATTCTCATAAGCTATGTGGAGACTACATTTCTGAGGGAGAAATTCAACAGTGACTTACCTTCTAACAGCAATTTATTACGTGCTTCCAAAGTGCCCAAATGTGTGGGTGGAGTGGAAGAGCAGGAACTATTCAGCTATTCTCAGAGTTTCCATGGTGGTTGTATTAGGCAGCAGTTTCCAGAGAAATAGAATCAATAGGATGGATATATAAAAATAAGCATGGTATTTATAGAGATGAATAATAAATAATCTATAAATAAATATAAATATAAAATAAATATATTTGTAAATAAATATAAACATATTTATATTAATTCTAATACAAATACAAACTATAAATATAAAAATATCATATTTATTTTATATTTTATATATAAGTATAAAATATATTAACTATATTAATTATAATATTAATATATAATACTATATTAACTATAATATTAGTTATATATAATATTTTATGCATATATATATATATATATATATTAGACAATGGCACCAGGAAAACCCAATATTCTGCCTCAAAACAAATGTCTCAGCTTCTTTAGAGATTCCTGGGTAAAGCACAATATAAATACAAAATATTACTGTTATATATTTAAAATATAAATATAACTATAGTTATATTATATATTAAAATAAATATATCATTTTATTATATATCATATATAAATTTATAAAATAATCATAAATATATTTTATTATATATTTATGTTTTATAATATATGTATAATATATTTTTATACATCATAAATACATATATTTAGAGATAGAACAAGAAAGTGAGATATATTTGTTATGAGTGCTGGTTTATACAATGATGAAGGTTGAGAAACTTCACTACCTGCTATCTACAAGCCAGTTGTGTAATTAAGTCTGATTCCAAAGCAAAGGCCTGGGAGTCAGAAGTTCTAATGCCTGAGGGCAGAAGATGGTTGTCCCAGCTCAACAGGAGAAAGAGAATTTGCTCTTCCTCTACTGTTTTCTTCTGTTTAGATCTTCCATGGATTGTGTGATGCCAACATTGGTAGAAGTAGGAACTGTTTTACTCGGGCTGCTGATTCCAATGTTGCTCCCTTGCAGAAACAACCTGACAGACACAATAATGTTTAATCAGCTATGTGGGCATCTCTTAGCACAGTCCACTTGACACGCAATATTAAACATCACAGTCTCCACAAATTAAAACTATGAGAATACTTGTTATTTGGGGGGTGGCGGTGGTGCTGTGCATGTAGTGCCTTATTTTTTTACGATGATACTGGGACACGTGTGCAGAACATGCAGGTTTGTTACATAGGTATGCACGTGCCATGGTAGTTTGCTACACCCATCAACCTGTCATCTACATTAGGTGTTTCTGCTAATGCTATCCCTCCCCTAGCACCCCCACCCCCTGACAGGCTCCAGTGGATGTTTCCCTTCCTATATCCATGTGTTCTCATTGTTCAACTCCCACTTATAAGTGAGAACATGCAGTGTTTGGTTTTCTGTTCCTGTGTTAGTTTCCTGAGAATTATGGTTTTCAGCTTCATCCACGTCCCTGCAAAGGACATGAACTCATTCTTTTTCATGGATGCATAGTATTTTGTGGTGTATATGTGCCACATTTTCTTTAGTCTATCATTGATTGACATTTAGGTTGTTTCCAGGTCTCTGCTACTGTGAACAGGGCTGCAACAAACGTGTGTGCATGTGTCTTTATAGTAGAATGATTTATAGTCCTTTGGGTATATACGCAGTAATGGGATTTCTGGGTCAAATGGTATTTCTAGTTCTAGATCCTTGAGGAATCACCACACTCTCTTCCACAATGGTTGAACTAATTTACACTTCCACCAACAGTGTAAAAGTGTTCCTGTTTCTCCACAGCCTCTCCAGCGTCTTTCTAGTATCTGTTGTTTCCTGACTTTAATGATCGCCATTCCAACTGGCATGAGATGTTATGTCATTGTAGTTTTGATTTGCATTTCTGTAATGCCCGGTGATGGTGAG
>CAUYQU010025194.1:0-17809 GCA_963574635.1 Cheracebus regulus
GATTGTTGCATAGGTACACACATGGCAGTATGATTTGCTGCCTTCCTCCCCATCACCTATATCTGGCATTTCTCCCCATGCTATCTCTCCCCAACTCCCCACCCCCTGCTCTCCCTTTCCTATTTCCCCCCGACAGACCCCAGCATGTGATGCTCCCCTCCCTGTGTCCATGTGTTCTCATTTGTTCAACACCCACCTATGAGTGAGAACATGCAGTGTTTGATTTTCTCTTCTTGTGTCAGTTTGCTGAGAATGACGGTTTTCAGCTTGATCCATTTCCCTACAAAGGACACAAATACATCATTTTTTTATGGCTGCATAGTATTCCATGGGGTATATGTGCCGTATTTTTCCTGTCCAGTCTATCATTGATGGGCATTTAGGTTGGTTCCAGGTCTTTGCTATTGTAAACAGTTGAAGCAGTGTTATTCTACATCTCTCCCAATTTCTTTGCAACATCATCAATGGACAGGCCAGGATGTTCTCCTTTGATTTGTGGGCAATACTCAGAACAGAACAGGAAAAAGGCTGAAGGAGGCCTCTTAGATGCATTGGGATCCTTGAACAACTTTTTTGTCTCCTCTTTAGGCGGGATATAGGTTTTCGTTTTTCTTTCATGACGGGCCTTGTCCACCTTTGCCATATCTTCAAATTTTCCTTTCTCTTTAGCAGGCATGGTCTTCTACCTCTCTGAGCACTTCTTAGAAAACTGTGAGGGGCCAGGTGTGGTGGCTCACACCTGTAATCCAAGCACTTTGGAGGGCCAAGGCGGGCAGATCATCTGAGGTCGGGAGTTCAAGACCAGCCTGACCAACATAGTGAAACCCCGTCTTAAAAAAAAAAAAAAAAAAAAAAAATAGAAGAAAACTCTGAGAAGTTGACTGATCCTCCTGAGAAGTTTGCACAAAAAATGCATATGATGACATTTTGCCTCTTGGCTTCTTAGGATCTAGGATCTCCTTTACCCATGTTTAGTTATTTAGGTTACTTTGTAGGATCTAGGTTTTTCTTATGCCCCCATAAGAATAATAGCTTTAAAAATTATGCCAGGATAGCAAAGAAGATACTTAGCTTTAGATTGTATAGGTGTGGCCAGGATTTTTGCAAGGAGAGGTGATTTAGAGCAGATTTCTTACTCTCCTTGCCTCAGCTGTAACATGGGGATAACAATAGAACTGGCCTGACAAGGTTGGAATTAGTATTACATGGTTAAGACATGTAAAGTGTTTAGAATGGTGCCAAGTATTTAGGAAGTACTTGGGTATGAGGTGGCGGTGGTAGTGATGTCATACTCTTACATGCATACCATTCCAAGAGAGTTTTAAATGTATACATTATTGTGTTGATATACAGAAATTAAGCATCTAGACTCTCTTGTCTTGATTCTGAAACCCTACTGAAGGTCATATCGATCTCTTTCCAACTTTATTTTTTTACTATTTAAAGTATCATATGCTGCAGTCACATTTAACTATCATGGTTCTCTTGTACAAGCCATATGTTTTCTCACTTTTGTTCATACTGTTTCATCATTTTGAATATTGTCCTATCTCTCTGTATTCAAATGCTACCTTTTAAGTGAAGTTTTCTGATAGTTCTATAGGTATAACTATATAGGTAATCACCATGTGAATTTCATATATTTCCTCTTACCTGATTCTTTGCCATTTTCTGTATTGCACTTTACCTTTTTATTTACATATGTCTCTTTTACTGTGTTATGCAATTTTTACAGGCAGAAAACTGTACCTTTTTCAGCTTTGTAGGTTTAGAACCTATCGCAGGTCTTGGCACTTAGTAGGCATTCATTTGTGTAATGAAAGTTTATAAAAAGTATAGCAAGCTAAAAGGTCATGTTTAATGGACAAATGTATGCCAGTAAAAATGTGTTTTATTGGTGTTTGTACATTCAAGAATGTCCTGGCCAGTCACTTAAAATGAAATCACTTTTTAAAAAAAGATGGTATCTGTAACCACCAGATAATTGTTTCTCCGCTTTTATGGTACCTTATTTTTCACAGATCTTCCTCATAATTGTCAGTGGTACAAATTTGGGAAAAGTCATTCAGGGATAAGGGTTCGTCAGTTGCCAATAGTGGGATAGATAAGCCACGTGGCTCAATAAATTATTGAACCCATAATCTCACTCTCCAAGTACTTTTTTTAAAAAATTGCAGTGCCACAATGCCTGTGGGTGTAAAACTGGGCATACCTGAGAATAGGAACTGGGTAAGATTTTTGTGAGAACACTTGATCTTTGCTTGCTGTGATATCGCTAGGGTCTTGGCATCAAGATTTGGAAGAAATGAGAATGGCAGGAATTGGAGAGATAAGTTAAAATAGCAGTCTCATAGTAGGCATTCATAGAGTTAAAGCAACAGTTGTGTATGCTTAGCTCCAAAATTCTAAGAATTTTTAATTTAACAGGACGTTGGATTGAATAAGCACTCTAATAAAGAAACACTGGATTTGAAAAACAGATGTTAATGTGTTGTAATCAGAACCCTGTTGCTCATTGGCTATGACCTGGGATACATCACTGCTTTTGCTTTTATAGAATGAGGGACATTGGGCTAGGTATTTACAGCTCTTAATATTTTAGGGTTGTAATCTAGCACCATATTTTAAAAACAAGAATTCTAAGCTTCTAATATTCATCTGTCCCTGCAAGGTTAACTGTTTTTTAACAACCCCTGAGCATCAGAAGTCTTAGACATTTACTTGATAATTTTATCATTTGAGGAATTGGCAGCCTGATGTTCCTAGAATCAAATTCTGACAGAAGTTTTAATGCCCGCCGCCCCCCTGCCCCCCGCATCTCACCGTTTTATTTAACAAGAGAGTTCTGATTAATTGCTTGGTAAAACAGATATTTCAAATAATAGCTACATGAGACCACTGATTAATTTCATTATGGTGTCATTTCAGTTTTATATATGTGTGTGTACTGCCCACACACAAAAGTACTACAGTATAATTCAGTATTTTCTTCTGTAGTTCTTTTGTTTAAAAAATCTAATGTGATCCACAGAAGTGGTTTCATGACTTACTGTAGATCTCAACCTGCTTTCGATGGGGTGGGGAATCAACTAGATAATAACGCTTTAAATTTGTTTGGTACTTTAACATTTGCTAGGCACTTAGATACACGACTGTACTTACGTATGATAGCTTACAAGTTAGATACAAATTAATCATTACCTGAAAAGTCCTCTGATTGTTTCAACAGCAGTAGTTTGAGGGGGTAAAAAGGCATGGAGGATGGATTCATTTTCTTTTTTGTTTTTTCCTTTTGTTGGCTTGTGATAGGTTTAATAATATGTTATTGAGTCTGCCAGTTCTAACAGCCCACGTAGGGATCTTAGGGATTTGTATTTATTTACATTAAGGGTTACCTCAAATCCTGTGGCAAGCAAAAAAATAAAAAATTCCCAATTATTTCCCTCAAATCAAACCAGACTTCTTACTGTTTCTTAAAAGATCTTTGTTTCTTAGTCTGTATATGCAATCATAAAACTCCTTCCAGTGTTTGTATAATTTTGGTGGCTTAGATCTTGGTCAGATGGGGCAGGGAGGGGGATTTTTGTACGAAAGAACATAACCAAAAAGAAAAGTACCACCTTTTTGTTTCTTAGTCCTCTGTGTATCACGTGATACTGCTTTTAAGGCCTTAGAAATGCTGAAGCCTTGGTAACCCAAGGCAAACTTGCTGTTTTCCTCTCAGATGTGAAGTTCTGCATTTTATTAGTCATGAAGAACTAGTCTGTTACCAGTAAATACTTAAGCCACAAAACTTGTTTTTCTGTGCTGCTGTGTACTTCCTGTTTTGTCAGATTTCCATTTAGGGAAAAGAATGGATTTTATACTAGGCCAGCTTCTGCTGAAATACAGTTTAGAAGTTGTCCAGATTATCTAGGACAGGTGGTGGGGGAGAATGGCATGGCATGTCTACATATGATGTCATTTGTCAGAAAGATTCATTTGGCTGCTTATCATGAAAGAGAGGGCTGCCAGGAAGGAAGAGAAACTTTCTGCTGTCAGAACTATTTAGTGTATGACTTGCCTACTTTGTGGCTTGCCTTTAGCCTTTTAATGAGGTTGTAAATGAATTATTGTATTGCCTGTGAAGGATCTATGTTCATTTCTAGTAGACTTCTGTTCAAGAAATATGTAAGAACTGCATTTAGCCACATTTGCTTCACTTACAGAAGAGACAGGCCAAAGATTAGATGGTAATTCGGATAGAACTGGACTACATCGTAAATGTTGAATACCTTTTGGGGGAAAGTTGCAGTAACACCATTTTAAGAATCTTTTACAACTGAAATAGTAAATAGAACATCTAGTTATAAATGATGAATTTTCTGTCAGTTTTTATCCTATGAAATGAAATTCCAATTAGATATTTATAGAATGTGAGAGTAGAATATTGTTTCAGTGTAATCCTGAATTCTACTAATATTTCTGGTAGGGAATATTGTGTTACCATTCTTTTGCAATGGTGGAACCAAAGCTCTTCTATAAAATTCTCTTTGACCAAATTGACCTCATCTGCATTAGGTCAGAGCTAATTTTCTCTTTTTGACCTGTCAGTAAAATATGAAAGATGCTTTTCAATCCCTGACCATTAGTGAACAGTTACAGAATTTCTTCATAATTGGCACCCTGGCTGTTTGTCCACCCACGTGTTGGAAATGTTCCGCTAACACCTGTATGTTGTCTTCCTTGGAAGCTTTTGTTGAATTGTAAAATATTTGAAACCATCCCTGTAAATTTTCTGCCAGATTCTTCCCACCCCCACCGCCCCACTTTTCTTTTCATCTTCGTTGTATGCTGCTATTTCTGAGACATACATTTCTTACACAATCATGAAAAAAAATTTTTCTAAGTACCCATCATCCACTACTGCTTCATCCCCCATTTTGCTAAGTGTCATCTCTGTTTTTTTTGAGATGGAGTCTTACTTTGTTGCCCGGGCTGGAGTACAGTGGCACAATCTCAGCTCACTGCAGCCTCTGCCTCCCAGGTTCAAGTGATTGTCCTGTGACAGCCTCCTGAGTAGCCGGGATTATAGGTGCCCACCACCACGCCTGGCTAATTTTTGTATTTTTAGTAGAGATGGGGTTTCACCGTGTTGGCTAGGCTGGTCTTGAACTCCTGACCTCAGGTGATCCACCCACCTCAGTCTCCCAAAGTGCCGGGATTATAGGCATGAGCCACTGCACCCGGCCCTAGGTGTCATCTCTTTAAACCTTTTAAGTAACCTTTTCTGTTACCCTGTTCGCCTTTTAGTAACCTGCTCCAAATCAGTGATTCTCAAATTTTAGAGTGTTTATAAGAATTACATCAGGTACTTATTCAAAATACAGATTCCTGGATCCTTCTTAAGACCTAGTGAATTGAAATCTGTAGAATTCTGACTTAGATGATCTTTGAGCCACACTTTGAGAAAGTTGTCTGTTGCATACATTCCCACTATCAATGTCAATTCTGTCCTTCATATTTTTACATAGTCTACTTTGTTTTAATTATTAGCATCTCAGAAGTTTTTTGCTAATTATTGATATGCTTTTCTTTTCTTCTGAATTCACTCATTGGAGGGCTCTTCCACTAAAGTGTCCAGAAAATGTTCCCAAATTCCCTTCCATATTTGTCAGAATTTATGTCATCCTTCCCAAAGCACACATTTGTAGTTCAGTATAGACATGCAAGTATATGTATGCACATATTTTTTTTTTTTGAGGCAGGGTCTCGCTCTGTCATCCAGGCTGGAGTGCAGTGGTATCATCTTGGCTCGCTGCAACCTCTGCCTCCCGAGTTCAAGCAGTTCTGCGGTCTCAGGCTCCCGAGTAGCTGGGACTACAGGCACGCGCCATCATGCTTGGTTGATTTTTGTTATTTTTAGCAGAGATGGCATTTCACCATGTTGGCAGGCTGGTCTCCCAACTCTTGACCACAAGTGATAAACCCACCTCAGCCTCCCAAAGAGCTGGGATTACAGGTGTGAACCACTGTGCCCAGCTTGTATACACGTCTTTAATAGACTTTGCCAGTAATTTTTAGTATCTGCTTTTTTCAATAGGGAAAGAACTATATCCTATTTAACTTTAAATTTTAGTCTTCCTTGGTGATGTGATACATTGTAGGCATCCAAGTGTTTGCCTTGAATTTTTACTGCTATCACTTGGTTGCTGCTGACACTCAAACCAGTCAGACCTACTGAAAATCATATGTTACCATCTTTATATGTCTAATTTTTCTATGCTATTTCCTTTTCTGTAAATTCTATTTCCTTAGTGCTATCTTAAGAATAATTCTCCTATATTACATTAGTCTTGAATCCCATTGGCTTTTCCTGAAAAATAAATAATAAATAACTGCCATTTCCATATGGATCTTCAGTTCAACTCTTTATTTACCTGAATTTTTCTCAAAACTTTGCGATTCCGTGTAGTAGAAATCAAATATAAGTCCAAATCATACACTTCAAAGACAAACCCAAGATATATGAGTAAGGAATCCTACTCATCAACTGTCTTTGTGTGTTAACCACATTATACTAGTATTTATTTTAAAGAGATGTATGGACTGGAAGGATACACTTTAATAATTACCTCTTGATGGGGTTGAGTGGTCAGAGGACTATTTTATTTGTAATGTTTTAATTTAAATATAGGAGGGACAGTAAATATATAGCTACATACGAACATACCACATAACTTAAGTACATACCTTGTAAAAACAATAGAGGCTGGGCAGTGGCTCACACCTGTAGTTGCAACACTTTGGGAAGACAGGGTGGGAGGATCACTTGTCAGGAGTTTGAGACCATCCTGGACAATATAGGAAGAGCCAGTTTCTTCAAAAAAATTAAAAACTTAGCCAGGCATGATGGTACGTGCCCGTGATTCCAGCTATGCGAGAGTCTGAGGAGGGAGGATAGTTTAAGCACAAGAGGTCGAGGCTGCAGTGAACTTTCATCCTGCCATTGTACTCTACCCTGTCAACAGAGTGAGACCCTGTCTCCCCCCCCCCCCAAAAAAAGAAAAAAACCATGGAAGCAAGCAAAAACTAAAAATAAAAAATCCTAACATAGTTACTCCAGGTTGTGGGAATATGGATGGCTTTCTTCTTTCCCTCTGTTGTCTCTGTTTTTGAGACAGAGTCTCACTCCATCACCCAGGCTGGAGTGCAGTGGTGCGATCTCAGCTAACTGCAACCTCCCCCTCCTTGGTCAAGCAATTCTCCTGCCTCAGCCTCCCGAGTAGCTGGGATTACAGGTGCCTGCCGCCATACGCGGCTAATTTTTGTATTTTTAGTCGAGATGGAGTTGCACCATGTTGGCCAGGCTGGTCGCGAACTCCTGGCCTCAGGTGATCCACCGCCTTGGCCTCCCAAAGTGCTGGGATTACAAGCGTGAGCCAATGCTCCCGGCCTTGTTATCTTATTTTTTTTAGACAGAGTCTTGCTCTGTCACCCAGGCTGGAGTGCAGTGGCGCCATCTCGGCTCACCTCTGCCTTCCAGGCTCAAGCGATTCTCCTGCCTCAGCCTCCCGAGTAGCTGGAATTACAGGCATGTGCTGCCACGCATAGCTAATTTTTGTATTTTTAGTAGAGACTGGGTTTCACCATGTTGACCAGATGATCTCCATCTCTTGACCTTGTGATCCTCCCACGGCCTCCCAAAGTGCTGGAATTACAGGTGTGAGCCACCACACCTGGCCATTTTTATTTTACTTTTTAGAGGCAAGGTCTCCCTATGATGTGCAGGCTAGAGTACGGTGGCTATTCAAAGGCACTGTCATAGCACACTGCAGCACTGCTCAAGCAATCCTCCCACTTCAGCCTCATGAGTAGCTGGGACCACAGGTGAACACCACCACACTCGGCTTTTGTTTTTTCTTTTTGTTTTTTTTAAGTTCAGCCACATACAAAAAGGATCTTTTTTAAATACACCCTAGTTAAAAGGAGGGTAAGAGATAGAATTTAGTGGTTTTATAAGTAAACAGCTTCTCAGAATATTTTATAAACTAAAAGGCAAAAATTGTGCTATTTCCTGTGTCCTTTAACAGTTCTAATAAGCAATTCATGTTTATTAAGACTGAGGTATGCCAGGCACAGTGGCTCACGCCTCTAGTCCCAGCACTTGGGAGGCCGAGGCAGGTGGATCACCTGGGTTCATGCGATCCTCCTGCCTCAGTGTCCCGAAGTGTTGAGATTATGGGTATGAGCCATCACATCCAACCTCCATGCTCATCTTAATTTAGAAGCCTTCGGTTGACACATTTCTAAATTATTATTTTTAAAATAGATTACCTTATCCTGTAGTTAATTAGTGTGATTTCAGTATGTATACCTTTAGCATCTCAGTAGTTACTGTGTGCTCACCAGTTGAACTACAAGTATAGGATTTTTTTTTTTTAAACAACTCTGTCCGTGGGGCTATATACTTAGATTTTATTATAGTTAAGCCATACATATGGTCAGTTGGAACCAGAAGAAGAGCTATACTTTGTTGGGATAACAATAATGGCATTTCATGTTTTGAAGTTCCTTTGATAGGTGGGTATTTTTACAAAATGATAGTATTTGTAATCTTAATTTGCTGCGCCTCCTATGAAATAAAGAATATTCTGTTGAAATCAGTTAAACATTTGATAACCTAGAAGTTGATTTTCTTATTTTTTAGGTCTCTATGAATAATAGAAATAAAAGCAAATGGAATCTTATCAGATAAGTGCTTTTATAAGTCTAAATAAATTTTATTCTTTGGAACCTCTAAAGCAAAACTTTTCTTTAAAACTTTTTTTTTTTTTTTTTTTTTTTTAGGTATCAGCATCAAGATGATTTATGGTAATAAGGTACTCAGTTTTGCTTAAAATAAATTTTACATTTATCAAAGTAAAATGTACCAGCTTTTTTTCCTAAAGAGACTAGTCGTATCTCAGCAGTGGTTACAAAGTATCCTTACAATTGAACCTACATGTATTAATCCTGTTTAGTGTGCATGAAAATCACTTGGTAGCCAGGTGCGGCGGCTCATACCTGTAATCCCAGCAGTTTGGGAGGCTAAGGTGGGTGGATCACAAGGTCAGGAGTTTGAGACTGTCTTGGCCAATGTGTTGATACTCCGTTTCTACCAAAAATACAAAAATTAAGTTGGGCGTGTAGCCCCATGTACTTGGAGGCTAAGGCAGGAGAATCGCTTGAAACTGGGAGGTGGAGGTTGCAGTGAGCCGAGATTGCATCACTGCACTCCAGCCTGGGCAACATAGCAAGACTCCGTCTCAAGAAAAAAAAAAAAGAAAATCACTTAGTGTTCTTTCATAAGAGCTGTAGAGCTAGGCATATCTACTTATATTATGGCCTCTGTAGTAGCTTAGCTGCTCATATTTAGGTTTCTTTAGAATCAGTATCTTTTACGACCACAGTGGGTCACACCTGTAATCACAGCACTCTGGGAGGCTGAGGCAGGTGGATCACAAGGGCAACAGATCAAGACCATCCTGGCCAACATGGTGAAACCCCATCTCTACTAAAAATACAAAAAATTAGCTGGGCGTGGTGGCACGTGCCTGTAGTCTCAGCTACTTGGGAGGCTGACACAGGAGAACTGCTTGAACCCAGGAGGTGGAGGTTGCAGTGAGCCGAGATTGCATCACTGCACTCCAGCCTGGCGAGACTCTTGTCTCAAAAAAAATGAACCAGTGTCTTTTGAAGAGGGTTTTAACTATGCTGATATAAATTTAAGAATTGATACATTCAAAAAATAATTGAAAATGTATGTGCCATTCATACTTTGGAACTTTGGGAAAGTATAGGAGTGACCATAAATTGGCTTAGGGATAGTCAGTTTATCTTTCTGTAAATGGATTCAATTTAGTATTGTTCCTGTATTTTTCCAAGACCAATATTTGTATCATTCACAGTTAAATACATAAGTTGTGGCCAGGCATGGTGGCTCATGCCTGTAATCTCAGCATTCTGGGAGGCTGAAGTGGGCAGATTGCTCAACTCCAGGAGTTCAAGACCACCCTGGGCAACATAAGGAGATGCTGTCTCTATAAAAAATGGTCAAAAGTTAGCCAAGCGTGGTATGTGCCTGTGGTCCCAGCTACTCAGGAGGCTGAGGTGGGAGGATTGCTTGAGCCATATGTGTTAATATGTTTTAAAATATATTTTGAGTTGTAAAATATAGATGGTATATAAAAGAAGCCATGGTAATGACATTACTGGTTTTGAGTTATTTGTGTAGTAGTTAGCTATTAATATACAGGTGTAATGATTTGCTATTTAAACTACACAAATGCCCAAAGTCCAAATACCCTGCACCTAAATTCAGTGGCTAGATTACCTTCTTAAGGAAGCATACCATTGAATGAGTGACACTGGCATGAGTCCACTAGAGGGTATATATACATGGCCTGAGTTCAGATTATTCCTGCTGTGAGTACTGCTTTTCAGCTTAAAAAAGTTATTCTTCTAGGCTACAGTATTGTTTATTCCACTTAGTAACAGTTCTGTTTGCAGAGCACTTTCACATAAATTCTCATTTTAAACATGAAAGCTGTCTGATGTTGGTATTTTTATTTGTCCACTAAGTTGGTAGGTGCTTTTTGTACAAAAGCCCAGAAGAACATGATCTGTAAATTCTAGTTGAGTGATGAAAATGGGACTTTGAATTAATTAATCTGCAGTCTTTGAATTAATTCTGCAGTATTTTAACCAAGGAATTTTTCAGTAGTCATAAATCTGTATTTTAATATTAAGTAAAAGTCCTCAATTACCCCCACCAATTTTGTAAAGCAGATATTAACCAAACCTCAATCGTTATAAGACAAAAATTTAATGAAAATTGGACAGTGAGTATTTATAATCCACAGGGCTAAATAGTTACACTGGAGTAGAAATTTAAAATACAATAGATGCTGGAGTAAATGTTACATATTATCATCATCTGATTCATCTTCTTCTTTCAGAGATTCCTGTTAAGAGAAAATAGGTGTTTAAAACTGATTCTTAATACTGTTACATCCCACACCTGTGAGCAAGCTACAACAACCTGAATTAAGTGGTTAAATTCCTTTACTTGTAACTGAATGAACACTTTTAGAATAAGATACCCAAGCAAAGATAATTAAGCAAATGTTGCTCTAACATGCAATGACTGTATCTTTGATAGACTATATACATAACAGGCTGGGCACAGTCCCAGCACTTTAGGAGGCCAAAGGAGATGGATCACCTTGAGGTCAGGAGTTTGAGACCAGCCTGGTGAAACCCAGTCTATTTTTGGTGAAACCAAAGTACAAAAGTTAGCCAGGGGTGATGGCGTGCTCCTGTAATCCCAGCTACTCAGGAGGCTGAGGCAGGAGAATCGCTTGAACTCGGGAGGCAGAGGCTGTGGTGAGCCAAGATGGCACCACTGCACTCCAGCCTGAGTGACAGGGCAAAAAGAAATATACATATATATATATACACACACACTTAAAATACTAAAAGTCCTAGTGAAACCCCGTCTTTACTAAAATACAAAAAATTAGCCAGGTGTGTTGGCAGGTGCCTGTAATCCCAGCTATTCAGGAGGCTGAGGCAGGGGAATTGCTTGAACCCAGAGGCAGAGGATGCAGTGAGCCGAGGTCACACCACTGCATTCCAGCCTGGTGACAGAGCAAGACTCTGTCTCAAAATAAAAAAATAAAAAAAAAAAAAAAGGTCCTGAAAAACTCCTTGCAATCTTAACCCCCAATTTTTTTTTTTTTTTTTTTTGCAACCAAGGCAACTCTACCCACTGTAGATGACCTAGAAAATTTCTATCCTTAGTTCAGCTTAACTATTAGTGTTATTTAATAGAAACCACCCAAGTTCCTTTATATTATTCAACACAATTTTGGTTAGAGAATTTTTTATTTTTAGTTTTTTAATTATAGATGGGGTCTCGCTATGCTCCTCAGGCTGGTCTTGAACTCCTAGACTAAGTGATTTCCCCCAGTGTACCTGGCCAAGAGAAGTTTTTGTGCTGTGGCTTACCTTAGCATATTTCTCTGCTTCTTCCCTTATATCTTTTGGAACAATTTCATGTCTTCCATTAGTTACTGTAAATTAAGCCACATATTTGAATGAATTTTAAATTGAGGACTGTATTGTGACTTGCAGTATACTACAGGATCTATGCAGTAAACAGCTGACTCAACTGTTGCAGAGTTATACTATGAGTTATACTCATTTTTGTATGCTGCTTCCACATGAGATTGTATGTACCCATATATTCTTACAGAATAATCCGTTCACAACTTAAGTCAGTTATTAAGCAGAACTCTCCCTTCATTAGATGACCTAGTAAATTTGTTTTAGCTTTCATTATATTAGAAAAGACACTCAGTTGTAAATTTGCTATGGTATAGATAATTCCTAGAGCAAATAAATGTACAAAAATAACTTACATTCACCAACCCAGCTGAGTTCTAGTTCAAAAGCTTTATCCTTAACTTCATCATGTACTATGTAAATTCTAGAACAGAAAAGGGAAACGTAACATTTTGGTAACCTTCAAACACTGTAGTAGTTCACAGACCGATAGTATAAATTAGAATGTCCATCCCTAATAAAAGTATTTATAAAATTACACAGACACATTCTACACAGTACTTAACATTCGAGAAGACAGAATACACAGGGACTGAGATAAGATGAAACATTTGCTCTCCCGACAAATACTGAATATACCTAAACAATCCAAGTTCAGTATTTTTGCACATTGCTTTAAAGATGTAACTTGGCTAGGTGTCGTGGCTCACATCTGTAATCCCATCCCTTTGGGAGGCCAAGGCAGGTGGTTCACTTGAGGTCAAGAGTCCTAAGACTAGGTTGGCCAACAGGGTAAAACTCTGTTTCCACTAAAAATACAAAAATTAGCCAGGTGTGGTAGTGGGCGCCTGTAATCCCATCTATTGGGGAGGCTAAGGCAAGAGAATTACTTGAACCCGGGAGGTGGAGGTTGTAGTGAGCTAAGATCACGCCACTACCTCCAGCCTGGGTGACAGAGCAAGACTCCGTCTCAAAAAAATAAAGATAGAACTATAAAAGATACCTCATAAAGAATATGGATTCACTAGAAAAGTCATCATTAACTGTGCCCTTTTAGGATATTTATTTTTTGTGCATTAATTTAAATATTTTAAAAACCAATTTATGTCCTTGCAATTATTAGTGGTCTCTTCAATCTGTAGGTTCTTGGCAGTAGCTTCTTAAGCTCCTTGTCCATTTTATAATGGCTTATATGCTACATAACCTGACCTTAACATTTGCAGTACATTACAAATTACAGCAAAGAAGGAGGCACTGTCATGCAGCATAATAAAGTAACATAAAAAGTATCAAGAGGCTGGGCGTGGTGGCTCATGCCTGTAATCCCAGCATTTTGGGAGGCCGAGGCAGGCAGATCACAAGGTCAGTTCAAGACCAGCCTGGCCAAGATGGTGAAATCCCATCTCTACTAAAAATACAACAATTAGCCCAGCGTGGTGGCAGGCACCTGTAATCCCAGCTACTCAGGAGGCTGAAGCAGAGAATTGCTTGCACCCAGGAGGTGGAGGTTGCAGTGAGCCGAGATTGCACCACTGCACTCCAGCCTGGGCGACAGAGTAAAACACCATCTCAAAAAGAAAAAAAGTGTCAAGAAATTAAGTACAGTAGCAGAGTATAGCTTTATCTAATACTCTGCACTGAATTACATACCTTACTTTTTGGAGGCTCTTCTAAAACCTTGCTATAATGAGAGAGGATCTCAATTTTCTAGAACTAAGTAAAAGATAACATGCCGCTCCATTTTCTTAAATGATGAAGGAATGGCTTTCCTAACTCAGAACTAAGAGATGACTACCATTGTACATAAATATGAAAGATAGTAATAACTGATTTCCAGAAGCACTTCAAAGGTTCAGTGAAGGAAACAGAGTATATCATGATAAACTGTTACACAATTCAAGGAAGATACTTGACTTCCTTTCTTAGCAGTTCTAATGTATGCTGGTTCCTAATGTTGCTGTTATTAACTGACCATCATGGCTTCTGCTTGCTTCACAACTGAAACTGGGAGAAAGGAGTGGGGAGGTAGCAGGAGGTGTAAAGGCAGTAGCAGGAATGATGGACCAGTTTATGAGAGACTGTGAGTGCCATGTAAATAGTATGTTTATTATTATAAAACAGAACCCAGTGGAATTTTTTCTTCCATGTACTCTTAGACATAAAAACCTGAGACACTACTGTACAGAAAGCTGATTGACTAGACCTTGTTTGTGTAGTTCTAATGTAGAATAGTTAGAAATGTTACGAATTCTCTGAATATAACTTTAGAATCTAAAAAGCTGGCCTACAAAGCGTATTTTATTGGAATCTTTTTTGTAATATCAAATGTCTGCACTCTTTGATCTAGAAGAATCAGATTTTTTTTGAAACATCACCCAGGTTAATTGACTTTTTCACTGCATACTGTTCAAACAGCTGTTACATATTAATAGTATTCTACTCTATGTACCTGTAATAAACTATTCAGGCTTTCTTAAGTTGGTTTTCAAAATGTCTTATAATACTGCTCTTACCTTGTTAGAAGAATTTTTATAATAAAACTGAAAAAGTGAAAGCTATCTTTCCCAAATAGCAGATTATATAAATGAGCCAGCTTCATGAATCATGTATGGAAATAATTAGTTGTAAACTTACAAAGTTTATAAGCATTCTTTGAGGCAATCTAACATTACTATTATTGGGAGATAAGATATTTAAGAAGTTGAAAGCTAAGAAATGAAGCCCCTAAAGGTACATTCTATGTCCTTAACCTGTAACAGGAGTTTATTTTGGCAAAAGCTATTTTTTCCATCCCAATTCATTACTAAACAATTTTGCTTAAAAACCCTTTCCTCCTTCGTGAGGCTTCTTGGAATGTAAAATTTACCTTCTAAAAATTATACACTATGTTATTTTCTAGGAAAACAGCTTCTTAGGATTAATGCACAAAGGTCAAGTGAAATATTTTTGTGGATGGTAAGAAAAATTTCAACTTACATTTTTGCAACTTCTTTAACAATATCACGACAGGTCATTTCTTTCATCTATAGAAAATATTATGTATATTAATTGTCAGAACATTTCCCACTTGTGTAACTATTTTGACTTTTATACTCAGATATAAAACCAAGGAAAATAAAGTCCAAAAAAGACCAGAACCCAAGTTTCCTGATTCATATCTTAATGTTTTGAAGTTTATACACCAGGCCAGGCATGGTGGTTCACGCCTGTAATCCCAGCATTTTGGGAGGCCGAAGCGGGCGGATCGCCTGAGGTCAGGAGTTTGAGACCAGGCTAGCCAACATGGTGAAACCCCCTCTTTACTAAAAATACAAAAATTAGCCGGACGTGATGGCAGGCTCCTGTAATCCCAGCTACTTCGAGGCTGAGGCAGGAGACTCGCTTGAACCTGGGAGGCAGAGGATGCAGTAAGCCGAGATTGCACCACTGCAATCCAGCCTGAGTGACAAGAGCAAGACTTGGTCTCAAAAAAAAAAAAAAAAAAAAAGCCAGGCGTGGTGGCAGGCACCTGTAATCCCAGCTACTCAAGAGGCCGAGGCAGAGAATTGCTTGAACCCAGGAAGCGGAGATTGCAGTGAGCCCAAGTGACACCACTGCACTCCAGTCTGGGCGACAGAGCGAGACTCCATCTCAAAAAGAGAAAAATTTATACGCCCAACAAGATATTCTGGAATAAACTGAAGTTACAACTTCGTGATAAAATTATAAAAATCCACAGCCATCTATAATCCATAGGCAGACCTGAAGTTTGAACGACTGGAAGAGACATCTGATTTTCTTTATAGCCAATATAGTATAATAAAATGCAAAAAAAAATCTACTATATGCAAGATACAGAAAGATGAAGGAAGGAGTAAGAAATTACCCTTTGTGAAATTGCTCAAAGCAAAAATGCAAAATACCAGGGAAAGCTTTGAAGAACCAAGATTTGAGCAAGGTCTTATAAAACAGGTTGGATTGGAATTGATTTCAAGAAAGACAAATGTATAAAGCACAAGTGGGAAGCCAAAAGTTTTTTCCAAATTAGAATACAGCATTCTTTCAATGAACACTTGGAAATCAAGGTAGAAAAATACCCCTATGTGCCTAGTTGAGGAGTCTGAATAGTGTTAGGTTTTGGTAGTAACCAGTACAAGATTTTATTATTAGACATAATGGATTTCTGAATGGACAGGCATTCATATATTCTGGATACGTTGGGGAATGATGGAATATAGTGAAAGGTGCTCATACAGCAGTCTATACTTAAGCTATTCAACTGCTATATATTTAAACTAGATTTTTTTTTTTTTTTAATTTTGACATCTGGATGCTCAATATGCCTGCACAACCACATCAGGAGGAAGTAACAATGACAAAAATAACACTGAATTTAAATTTAAGAATACTGCCCAGGCACAGTGGCTCACGCCTGTAATCCCAGCACACTGGAAGGCACAGGCGGATCACGAGGTCAGGAGTTTAAGACCAGCCTGACCAACATGGTGAAACCCTGTCTCTAGTAAAAATACAGAAAAATTAGCCAGGCGTGGTGGTGCATGCCTGTAATCCCAGCTACACAGAAGGCTGAGGCAGGAGAATTGCTTGAACCCAGAAGGGAGGTTGCAGTGAGCCAAGATTGTGCATCACACCACTGAACTCCAGCCTGGGTGACAGAGCGAGACTCCATCTCAATAAATTAAATACATTTAAGAATACTAATTTGGGAGAGAGATCCAAGATGGGCAATTAGCAACAGCTCAGGATTGTAGCTCCCAGGGAAAGCGCAGAGAGCGAGTGGACACCGCACTTTCAGACGAATTTGTGTTGCTCCCAGACTCTTTTGGCCGGCGCCTCGGCACAGTGCTTCTCAGTGTGGAGTACACGGGACTGGGTACCCTTTTAGTCAGGCTCGGCTGGTCCCATCCCCACAAGGAGAACAGCATTTGGAAGTGCTGAGGACTGAGAGTTTCACAGCAAGCACAGCCAAACCCGGGAAGGTCCAGCTCTGTGGGGAACGGGTGTCCGCCAAAGGAAAACTAAGAAACAGAAAAACTTCATCACTGGGCGGAGAGAGATCCAAGATGTCCGCTTAGCAGCAGCTCAGGATTGTAGCTCCCAGTGAAAGCGCAGAGAGCAAGTGGACGCCGCAATTTCAGACGAATTTTTGTTGCCCACCAACTGGGAGATTCCCAGCAGAGGAGCCACACAGGGCAGAGGAGCCACACAGGTCGCCAGCGCGACTCTTTTGGTCGGTGCGGCGCTTCTCAGTGTGGAGTGTACGGGACTGGGTGCCCTTTTAGTCGGGCTCGGGTGGTCCCATCCCCACAAGGAGAACAGCAATTGGAAGCGCTGAGGACTGAGAGCTTCACAGCAAGCACAGCCGATCCCGGGAAGACCTAGCTCTGTGGGGAAGGGGCATCCACTGAAGGAAAACTAAGAAACTGAAAAAACTTCATCACCAACAAGCCAGACGTCCACTCAGAGACCCAATCTGAAAGTCGGCAATTACAAAGACAGGTGGATAAATCCACAAAAATGGGAAGAAACCAGTGCAAAAAGGCTGAGAACACCCGAAATCAGAATGCCTCTCATCCTACAGGGGATCGCACCTCCTCATTAGCAAGGGAACAAGACCTGATGGACAATGAGTGTGATGATCTGTCAGAATCAGGCTTCAGAAGGTGGATAATAAGAAACTTCTGTGAGCTAAAAGAACATGTTCTAACCCAATGCAAAGAAA
>CAUYQU010025196.1:0-41130 GCA_963574635.1 Cheracebus regulus
GGGTGTTCTCAGCCTTTTTGCACTGGTTTCTTCCCATCTTTGTGGATTTATCCACCTGTCATCTTTGTAATTGCCGACTTTCAGATTGGGTCTCTGAGTGGACGTCTGGCTTGTTGGTGATGAAGTTTTTTCTGTTTCTTAGTTTTCCTTTGGCAGACGCCCCTTCCCCACAGAGCTCGGCCTTCCCGGGTTCAGCTGTGCTTCCTGTGAAGCTCTCAGTCCTCAGCACTTTCAATTGCTGTTCTCCTTGTGGGAATGGGACCAGCCGAGCCCGACTAAAAGGGCACCCAGTTCCGTATACTCTGCACGGAGAAGCACCATGCTGTGGTGACGGCAAAACAGCTGTGCCGGCCAAAAGAGTCATGCTGGTGACCCGTGGGGCTCCTCTGCCGGGAATCTCCTGGTCTGTGGGCAACAAAAATTCATCTGAAAGTGCAGCGTCCACTCGCTTTCTGTGCTTTCACTGGGAGCTACAATCCTGAGCTGCTGCTAATCGGCCATCTTGGATCTCTCCAGGAGGAGAGACTCTTGCTCCAAGCCGGCCATACAGCATATGCCCTTTCAGGCAGGGACGCCACTGCCTGGGTCTTTGGTTCTTGTCCTGGTCTGGCTGTTTTCCCATGTACTGCTTCTGTTCTGTGACTGCTCTAGGCATTCCTCCTACTACAAACTACTATATGGTTATATGGAAGGATTCTATAAATCAGGACTAAATGTGTGAGTACAGCTCCAACTACAATACCTATATGATTATATAGACTACAATATTTATATGACTACATAGAAAGATTATATGGAACTAAGTATGCTAGATGTAAGTACTAAGTAGGATCATATAAGCTAGATATTGTAAGCAGTAAGTTATACTTCAAGCACTATTTGTTCCAACTATAGACTAATACATGATTATATATAAAGGATTATATAAAGGAAATAGCTGAGTAATAACACTATAAACTAAGATATTCTTCAGTTACTAATTGTGCCTGAAGTTTGCACAGCCTTCCTTCCTCAGTGCCCATGTGAGGGGTTACCCTCAAGCAAGTGATGAATCCTGCCAGGTCTCTGCTGTTACATGGCAGAACTGAGTTAAATGTAAAGTCCCTCACTTACTGTGCTCTCCCTCTCCCAAACACACAGATTTCTCCACACTCCATGGCTGCCACTGGGGGAATGGGGAGGAGTGGTGCAAGCACTCACTTAGTCACCCCAGCTGTGTCTCAGTAGGTTACTAACCACCCCCCACCCAAATCCACTGGATCTCAGGCCAGTTCAGCACTAGTACTTACCCAAGATTTGCATTCCTTGGGGCATAGACTGTCCCTCAAGTTTACTTAGGGCTCCACAGCACTAGAGTTCACAGTGATGAGGGTTGCCAGAACTCAAGCTCTGATTGCTAGGATGGATGATTCTCCTCTGGCTAGGGTGGTCCAAATGCTCTCTCAATGAATGGACATCAACTGAGTACAGCCTGGTTTTGTTTTCCACTGTGACAGGGCAGCACCAAATTCAGTGCTGAGCCCCAAAATCACTGCATTCTCCCTCTGCCAAATGCATAGATCTTTCATACTGCATGGCTGCTGCCGGGGGATGGAGGATGGGGGATGTCAGTGCTTCAAGGCTGTCTTTCCTGCTCTCTTCAATGTCTCTTTCAGTGATATGAAGTTAAAACCAGGTGCTATGATTGTTCACTTGATTTTTGGTTCTAATGATAGTGCTTTTTGTGTATAGCTATTTGCTAAAATTTGGTGTTCCTGCAGTGCAGAGAGGGACAAATGGCATAGGCTTCTATTTGGCCATCTTGCTCCACCCTCCAGAACCTGTTTTAATAGTCAAAAACATTATTATTTAGGTTTGGCAAGGTCAAAAGATCAGAAAACAGCTGCCTTTTAAAACAAAGTTTGTTAGACTTCCAGATCTGATGAGATGGTGTATTAGTCAGTTTTCACACTGCTATAAAGATATACCCGAGATTGGGTAGTTTATAAAGAAAAGAGGTTTAATTGATTCACAGTTCTGTATGACTGGGGAGGCCTCAGGAAACTTACAATCATGACGGAAAGGGAAGAGGCACATCTTACATGGCAGCAGGTGACAGAGAAGTGCAAGCAGGGGAAATGCCAGATGCTTATAAAAACATCAGATCTTGTGAGAACTCACTCACTGTCACAAGAACGGCATGGGGGAGCTGCCTCCATGATCAAATCACCTCCCACCAGGTACCTCCCTCAACACCTGGGGATTACAGTTCAAGATGAGATTTGGTTGGGGACACAAAACCTAACCATATCAGGTGGGGATATGTCATGCCACTGGGGAGCCACATGAGACAGCCCCAGGGTTAGTCACAGGCAGAAGGAGAGGAGGCAGCCTTGACTGTGGTTTCTGTGGGAATAAATGGGTGAGGCCGGGTAAGCAGGTTTAGAATTGGCTAACTTGAATAATTTCCTTCTTCTCTGGGCATAGGAAGTCGTCCCATGTTGTCTAGTACCTGGGTCTGGGTGATGAGGGCAGGATAGTGGCCCAGAGTGATAACCCGGTAAAGGAGGCAGTTAGGGGTGTGGGTTCTGGATTGGTTGGTTTGCATTTGAAAAGCCCTTGCAGTGAGTCATTTACTGTCTTTAGAAATTGGCTAACTCTAGGAAGGGTGGTTGCTCTGGGATCATCAAAGCCCCAGATGTCAAAGTCTCAGAATACAGAAAATAAAATACATGGCTAATACATGCATGAGCCTAGCACATAAAAAAAAAAAAAAAGAAAAGAAAAGAAAAGAAAAAAACAGAAAGAAAAAAAAAGCACGTGCATAGGAACCCAGCACCAGAGAAAGAAAGCTGTGCTCTGGAGGAGGCAAAAAGATGAAGCACCCCAGAATCTGGAAGATAAAACTTTTTTCTTCTCTGGTCTCTCTCTAGCGCCCTCTACTGACAAGGATTTACATTACGCCAGCTGGTAAGAAATATTTACAAAGACCATTTACATGATCACAGAGCAGTTAAAGAAGGATGGCTTTGGAGCTGAGAATGCATCGATAAGTGGCTCAGAGACTCACAGATTTACTGGGTTGAAAGAAATGCTAATCTACTGTCTTCCTATTTCCAATCCACATCCCACTTGATGACTGAATTCTCCCTACAAGATCCTACCAGTTACTGCTTCTACAGAGGTAGGGCCGAGGAAAGAAATTCCTAAATTTAAAGCCTATTTCTGTCCAAAGCATCAATCAATACAGCAAAGTTTTCCAAAAGGAGCTAACTCTGTAATCAGTGATTAATTCTTTCAATGACATCTACTTAAGGATGCAATTTGACCAATATGTAGGTATTGCCTGAAACAGTCATTCCTAAACACTTGGTACTGGACCAGCTGCACAAAATTATCCGGGGTACCTTTAAAACATTAATAGACTTTTCTTTATGTAGTTTTAGGTTTCAGAAAAATTGAGTGGAAAGTATAGTAAGTTCCCATATACCCCCTCACAGCACGCCCCCATCCTAGTTTCCTTATTATCCACATCTTGCATTAGTGTGGTACACAAGTTATAATTGAACCAATATTGACACATTATTATCAACTCAAGTCCACCGTTTACATTAGGGTTCATTCTTTGTGTTGTACATTCTGTGGGTTTTGACAAATACATGGTAATGACCTATAGCCACCATTATAGTATCATAAAAAAAATGGCTTCTGGTTTCAGTGCTCTAAAAAATCTTCTGTGCTCCACATACTCATCCCTCCCTACTTCCCTCCCTCCTTCTCCCTGAACCCTTGGCAACCACTTGTCTTTTTACTGTCTCTACAGTTTTGTTTTTTCCGGAATGTCACATACTTGGAATCATACAGTATATAGTCTTTTCAGACTGGCTTCTTTCACTTAGCAATATGCACTTACGGTTTCTTCATGTGTTTTAATGGCTTGATGGGCTCATTTCCTTTTAGTGCTGGCTGAGTGTAACATAGTTTTGTTTACCCATTCACCTATTGAAGAACATCTTCACTGCTACCAACTTGCGGCAACTATGTGACAAACATGTGGCAACTGCTGTAAAAGTTTGTGTAAAGGTTTTTGCCTGGACATACGTTTTCAATTCATTTGGATGAATGCCAAGGAGCATGGTTGCCGGGTCATGTGGTAAGACTATGTTTTGCTTTGTGAGAAACTAAACTGTCTTCCGAAGTGTCTGTGCCATTTTGCATTCCCACCAGCAATGAATGGGAGTTTCTGTTGCTCCACATTCTCACCAGTATTTCGTGTTGTTGGTGCTTTGGATTTTGCCATTCTAATAGGTGTGTAGTGGTATCCCACTGCCGTCTTAATTTGCATTTCCCTGATGACATATGACGTGGAGTATGTTGTCATTTGCTTATTTACCATCTGTAGATGTTCCTTGGTGAGGTGTCTGTTAGGCTTTTGGCCGTTTTTTTTGTGTTGTGTTTATTGTTGAGTTTTAAGAGTTCTTTTTATATTTTGGATAACAGTCCTTATCAAATATGTGTTTTGCAAAGATTTCTTCCCAATCCGTGGCTTGTCTTATCATCTCTTAAGTATGTTTCACGGAGGTTTGGAATTTTAATGTGGTCTCTCTTCTTAATTTGTTCTTTCATAGATTGTGCTTGTGCTTTTATATCTAAATACTCATTGTCAAACTCAAGATCACCTAGGTTTTATTTCTTTAAAGATAATTTTCATATTCATTTTTATAACCTGCCTCCAGCAATGTTCTAGTACATTTTTTAATTATCAGCTCTCTGAAGAAAGACAAAGCCTTGATTTGTAGCATTTGCTAATTTCTGTGGTGTCACTCTTCCCAGCCTGGCCAATTTCAACGTACCACGTTGACACACTGAATACAGAATTAGGAAGAGATGCTCACAGCTGTCTCTGACAAACCTATAAGCCAACTCCAGCAGAATGACTGCTTGTATCTGATCCTTTGAATAACCTGAAGTCTTACAAGTATTTTTCTGCTCTTTTGTGTCTATTGATGTTCACTGATTCTGTCTGTTATTTTTCACTGGGAGATGTTCATTTTCTTTTAAAAATGATTTGTGAGAATTCTTAGAGGCCTGCGATCCACCAAGCACCTGGGGGCACCATAAGACTGCTGCCTGAAGATTTCTGAACAACTAAGGTGAAGTCAATTTGAACTATACTGGAAAGCCTGCTAGTGAGCCCCACTTCTCAGGGGTGTTTGAATCTTCTTCCCTCTCCTTTGCTCTGGGCCAAGCAAACTTCCTTACAGGACTCTGCTATTGCGGTTATAGCGGGAGTTTGTAAGAACGTGAGGTAACCAGGCATAAACTCCCTGAATTCCCTATGCTCCTTGTATTCATACCCTATGGCTACTGTAACAGATGATCCAAGCTTAGTGGCTTAAACAACATATATGTATTATTTCACAGTTCTGGAGATAAAAGTCCAACCTGGGTCTCACTGGGCTAAACTCAAGGTGTGGGTGGGGCTGTGTCCCTTCTGGAGACTAGAGAAAAATCTGTTCCCTTGACCCTTCCAGCTTCTAGAAGCTGTGCGGTCTGTGGCTCCTGGCCCCTTCCTCCACCTTCGAAGCTAGCATGGCCAGTTGCCTTTACCTCATGGCGTGGCTATGACCCGATGTCTCTTCCGCCTCCATCTTCCACTTTTAAGGAGCCTTGTAATGACATTGGATGTTATTACAGGGATGATCTCGTCATATAACGGTCAGCTAATATTGAAACCTTAATTCTATCTACTACCTTAATTCCCCTTTGCTACGTAACCTCACATATTTGCAGGTTCTGGAGATTAGGACATGGACATATTTGAGGAACCACTATTCCACCTCTGTTGTGGAAAGCAAATCTCCCTCTGTCTGTGTCCTTTGGCTCCTCCCCACTCTGAGGCCTTGTTCAATCTGTTAACAGCTCCCTCTTACCCATGCGCTCTCTCCTTCGCCACTGGCTTCTTCCTCCTGATGTATGATCCAATGAAAGTCTCTTCCTTTCAAAAGCCCATCCTGTCTGTCTCATTTCTCAACAGGTATTAACCAATCTCTCTCCTTTCTTTAAAACAAACCCTCTAGAAAGAGAATCTTACTCTTGCGTACCCTTCATTCATTCACTCACTAATGCATGCGTTCAAATAAATATATATATTTTGCACCTACCATGTGCCAGGCACCCGATTGGGCATTATAGCTAAGAACAAGGTAGCTTAGAGTGCAGTGACAAGAAAAGACATTCAACATGTAATTTCAACAAACGATGGCAAGTACAATAATAGGAGATGTATCAGGCCCTGAGGGAGCATAGAGCATTGGGACCTAAGACAGTATCGAGGGGAAGAGTGCCGTAATTGAGTGACATTTAAGCTGATAGAGCTCACAGGTACCTGTTGAATAAATGACTGCAGGAGGTGGGCCTCTTCCTCTTCAGTTTCTTTTTTCTCTTCACTCTAACACAGCCCTTGCCCTGGGACCTAGAACACAGGCCATCGCATCTTTTTGCAGCTTAGTGGTGCTAAAGCAGACCGTGGTGCCAAAATCATAGTTTCTCAAACTGGGGGCACTTTCAGCCTTGTGCATCCCTTAGCTGTTTGAGTGAGAATCCTGGGTGGTGACTTTGAACTCACTGTTCTTTCACTTCCGCCTCAATGAAACAGCTCTCACAAATGTCCTCCAGGGACCTCTTACTTTCCAAATTGACTGGACATTTTCTTTTTAACCTTATTTCACCAGATCTCCCATGCTAAGCACTCGCTTCTTGAAATGATCCTGCCTTTTACCTTTTATGATGCAACTGTTTGCCTCTGTGCTTCTTTGACTTCCTTCTCCGTCGCATTCCCAGTCTCCTCGTCTTCTGTCCTGCACAAACTGGAGTTGGAGGTTGCCGCTTTTCTCCACTTACTTGCATAGCCGATGTCACCTACTTGCATAGATTTTCCCCAAATCTGTGTTTCTGACTTCTTTTGTGAGCTTCAGAACTCAACTTAACCACATCTTGGACACCTGTTCTCACATTCAGCACGTCCCAAACTGGCCTCAGAATCACTCTCGACTTGATCCTCTCCTGACATTCTCTATTTCTGAAAATGATACCACTTGCTCACCAACTGCAGCCACCAGCCACTTCAGGACCAGCTTTGACTTCTTTCTTGTCTCTTTTTGTTCAGTCACAAACCTCAACAATTTTTGCTTCAATCTGCCTCTCTACCTTTCTCTATTCCAGGCTCGGTTCTTCCCATCTGGTCAACTACATCAGCCTCAAACTGGCCTTTCTGTCCTCAGCCTTGCCACCCTGAAATCCATCTCCTGCCCATGGCCCCTAAGGCACTCCGTGACTAGCCCCTGCCTACCTCTCAGTAATCTTCTGCTAGGCCCATGCACGTTGCGACTCAGGAACGCCAGCTTGCTTGGAGTTCTGCACATGCTGCATCCTATTTAATGTAGCAGATGCTCTGCTCATAGTGTTCCCTTCTACGGTGCCAGTTTCTTTGCTTTTCTTTACCGTTTTACCACACATGCATCTCAAAACCTGAGTTTAGTTTGTTTTTGAACTTATATAAATGGAATAATATTGTATACAGTGGTCCCCCCTTACCTGAGGTTTCTCTTTCCATGGTTTCAGTTGCCCATGATAAATAACGGTCTGAAAATATTACAATATTTCAAGAGAGGGAGAGTGAGAGAGAAAGGGAGAGAACACATTCATGTAACTTTTATCATAGCATATTGTTGTAATTGCTCTATATTGTTATTTGCTATTGTTAATCTCTTACTGTGTCTAATTTATAAATTAAACTTCATCATAGTTATGTATGTATAGGAAAGAAACATACTATATATAGAATTTGGTACTATCTGTGGTTTCAAGCATCCACTGGGGTCTTGGAACGTATCTCCCGTGGATAAGGGGGAGCTGCTGTATATTCTTTTGTACCTGGCATCCTTTAGTCAACGTGCTTATGAGATTCAACTGTGTTGCATGTAGCTGTGGTCTGATCATCCATCCTGTGTGTATAGTATTCCATTATGTGAATATGCCACAATTTATCTGTTCTACTGTAGATGAATATTTGAATTATTTCCAATTTGTTGTGTTTTTTGTTGGCTATACAAACAATGCTGCTATGACTGTCCTCGTATGTCTTTAGGTGCACAGAAGTTCTTATTCCTCGGGGGTATCTCTATCTTCAGGAGTGGAAATGCTAGCTCATAGGGCAGGTATCACTTCAGTTTTCCCAGGTAATGTCAACTGTTCAAAGCAGTGTATGACAATTCCTGTTGGCCCACAACCTTCCCAATGCTTGGAACTGATAAAATTTTTAAAGGTTTGCAATACATGAGTGTGAGGTAGTATTTCATTATGGCTTGAATGTATATTTTCCTAATGATAGATGTGACTGAGCTCCTACTGAACTTGCTTTTTTCTCGTTATAGAATTTAAAAAATATTATTATATATATTTAAGGTGTACAATATGATGTTCTAATGCACATACAGTGAAATGGTGACTATAGTCAAGCAAATTAATATAACCATCATCTGACATACTCATTAAACAAAATCTACTCATTAAGCAAAAATCCCGAGTACAATACTATATTATTAACTACAGTCTTCATGTTAGGTCTTAGATCCCTAGGCTTCTCCATCTTATGTATATCTGCTACTTTGTTTCATTTGAGTTACATTTCCTGCTCCCCTCACGTCTGTTTTATTCCCTAGCTCTGTGTATTCAACTTTTTTTTTTTTTAAATTCCACAATCAATGAGATCATGCAGTATTTTTCTTTCTTTTCTGGATTAGATCACTTAGCAAAATCTCCTCTTGTTTCATCTGTGTTGTGGCAAATGGCAGGATTCTCTTCTTTTCTGAAGCTGAATAATATTCCATTCTATATGTATATATACCACAATTTCTTTATTCATCTAACAATGGACACTTCGATTATTTCCATATGTTGACTATTGTGAATAGTGTTGTAATGAACATGGGAGTGCAGCTATGTTTACAAGGTGGTAATTTCATTTCCTTTGGGTATGTATCCCAAAAAAGGATTGCTAGGTCATTTGGTAGTTCTATTTCTGTTTTTCTTCAAGAAACTTCATACTGTTTTCTATAATGGCTGTACCAATCTACATCCCCACAAACAATGCATAAGGGTTCCCCTTTCTCCAGATACACTCGCCAACACTCATCTCTTGTCTTTTTCATAACAGCCATCCTAGCAGGTGTGGGCTAATATCTCACAGTGGATTTGATTTGCATTTCCTGAAAATTAATGATGTTGAGCACCTTTTCAAATACCTGCTGGCCATTTTTATGTCTTCATTGGAGAGATGTCTCTTCAGGTCTTTTGTCCATTCTTTGATCAGGTTGTTTTTGTACTATTGAGTTGTGTGAGTTCTTTATATCTATTTGGGATATTAACTCCTTATCAGACATACTGTTTGAAATAGTTTCTCCCAATTCATAGTCTACCTTTCCATTTTGTTGGCCACATCCTTCGCTGTGCAGAAGGGCTGTAGTTTGCTGTAGTCACATTTATTTGTGGTTTCGTAGCCTGAGCTTTTGGTGTTATATCCAAAAAGTCATTGCCAATGCCAGTATCAAGGAGGCTCCCCTGTTTTCTCCCAGGAGTTTCAAATCTTATGTTTAGGCCTTGTACCCATTTTGAGTTGACTTTTGTGTATGCTGTAAGATAAGGATTCAATTTCATTATTTTGTATGTGGAAATCCAGTTTTTCCAGGACCATTTATTAAAGACACTATCTTTTCCCTATTGTGTTGAAAATTTATTCTGTATATGTTTAATTTCTGGTGTTTTTATTCTGTTCCATTGGTCTAATGTGTCTGTTTTTATGTCAGTATCATACTCTTTTCATTACTATAGCTTTATAATTTTAAATGAGAAATCACTGGCTACTCAAGGTCTTTTGTGCTTTCATACAATTTTCTAGTTCCTTAAAAATGTCGTAAGAATTTTGCTAGGGATAGTGTTGAATCTGTATATTGCTTTGGGTAGTAGGAGTCTTTTTAATAATATTAATCCTTTCAATCCATGAGCATGGGATATCTTTCCATTTATTTGTGTTTTCTTCAATTTCTTTTTATTAGAGTTTTATAGTTTTCAGTGTACAGAGCTTTTACCTCCTTGGCAAACTGTATTCCTAAATATTCTATTCTTTTTGATGCTATTATAAATGGGATTCTTTTCTTGATCTCTTTTTTGGACACATTGTCATTTGTGTACAGAAGTGCCATTGGTTTTTCTACATTGACTTTTGTGTTCTGAAACTTTACTGAATTCATTTATTAGTTCTAACAGCTCTTTTTGTGTGTGTGGAGTCTTTGGGGTTTCCTACATATAGGATCATGTTATCTCTAAATAGAGATAACTTTGGGCCACGCACAGTGGCTCATGCCTGTAATCCCAGCACTTTGTAAGGCTAAGGTGGGCAGATCACTTGAGCTCAGGAGTTTGAGACCACCCTGGGTAACATGGTGAAACCCCATGTCTACAAAAAATACAAAAACAGTAGCTGGGCTTGGTGGTGTGTGCCTGTAGTCCCAGCTACTTGCGGGGCTGAGGCAAGAGAACTGTTTGTGCCCAGGAGGCCAAGGCTGCAGTGTGCTATGATTGAGTCGCTGCACTGTAGCCTAGGTGACAAAGTGAGACCCTGCCTCAAAGAAAACTGAAGATAGAGATAATTTTACTTACTTTCTGATATGTATACCTTTTGTTTTTCTTATCTGATTGCTCTTGCCAGTTCTTCCAATACTATGTTTTGTTTTTATTTTCAGAGACAGGGTGCAGTCTCTGAAATTTCTGTGTCGTTCAGGCTGTAGTGCAGTGGTGCAATCACAGCTCACTGCATCCTCAAAGTCCTGGGCTCAAGCAATCCTGCCTGAGCCTCCTGAGTAGCTGAGGCTATAGGTACACACCACCATACCTGGCTTTTTTCAAGTAGAGACATGGTCTCGCTATATTGCCCAGGTGGGTCTCCAACTCCTGGCCTCAAGTGATCTTCTTGCGTCGGTCTCCCAAACTGTTGGGATTACAGGCATGAGCCACTACACCTGGCACTGTGTACTATGTTGACTAGAAGTGGCAAGAGTGGGCATCCTTGCCTTGTACTGGATCTTAGGGGAAAAGCCTTCCATTGTTCCCCATTGATTATGTTAGCTGTGCGTTTCTCATGAATGACTTTTCTTATGGTGATGAACTTTCCTTTTATATGTAAACTATTAAGAGTTTTTATCATAAAAGAAAGGATGTTAACCTTTGGCAAATGTTTTTCCTCATCAGTTGAGATGATTGTGTGGTTTTTATCTTTCATTGTGTTAATGTGGTATATTACATTGATTTATATGTTAAACCAGCCTTGCATGTCTACTCAGCTACCAAGGCTCAGTTCTGACACCATTGTCAAGTTCCTCCCTAGTTCCCTGTACTAACCCAGAAGTCTGCCATCTGTCTCTATCGTTGCAGGCAGCACCCTGCTTGGAAATTGCTGGTTAACTGGATTGTCTCCCCACTAGACCAGATGCTCCTTGAAGGAGCCTACTGTTTTCCTTATTTGTGTTTCAACAGCTGGCATGAGTCTGTGTCATAATAGACAATATTTGTTGAAGTGATCTTAAATAAAAAATATTTCTGGCTCTGAGCCTCTCATTTGTAAAATGACCAAAAAATTATGCTCAATTGTATAAGGTTATGGGGAGGCTAAATAGTACAGTGTTTGGCACATATCCTCCTAATTAATAGCTCTCTTTCTTGCTTTGGATAGAAGCAACAATAGAAATAGGGAATAAAATGGAAGACAAGTATAAGTGTAAATTTTGTCTGAGATACAAGGAAATGAATTGAACTAGTCATTTATGTAATTATAAATAATTGTATAGCTTCTAATAGGAAAGCCCAGCAGTGTCTTATTTCTCACCTTGCATTCTCTGACCATCCAAAGCTAAAGGAACTGAGGTGTGGTAGGCACCATCATGCACCCCGACCCCCACACACAAGTTGCTCACAGCCCAATGCCCAGAACCTGTGAATATGTTACAAGACTAGGAGGAATTAAGACTGCCAATTGGCTGACCCTGAAACAGGGAGATTATCCTAGCTATACAGATGGGCCTGATGTAATCATAAGGTCCTTAAAAGTCAAAGAGGGAGGCAAAAAGAGAGTCAGAGACTGGAAGATGTTATGCTGCTGGCTTTCTCGATGGAGGAAGGGGTTGTGGAATCAAGGCAGGTGGCCACTAGAAGCTGGAAAAAGCAAAGATTTCTTCCCTAGAGCTTCTAGAAGGAACACAGCCTTGCCAACATCTTGATTTTAACTGTGAGACCCATGTCAGACTTTTGACCTCTAGAATTTTAAGATAATACATTTGTGTTATAAGATAATAAATCACTAAGTTTGTGAGGATTTCTTATAGCAGAAACAGGAAACTCATATGAGGCAAATGTCATCTTGTGTGATAAGTATTTTACATGCACAAGTGATTAAAATGCATTTCTGAGAACATCAAAACTTTTTCTTGTGTAACTTTGCACACATTGACCAACTTCTCCTGGTACTTTCTTCCCCGCTACCCTCCTCAGTCTCTGGTAACTATTCTATTCTCCACTACTATGAAATCAACGTTGTAAGATTCCACATGTAAGCGAGGTCATACAGTATTTGTTTTTCCGTGCCTGGCTTTTATACGTACATTGAAACATCACATTTTACCTCATAAATATGTACAATTATAATGTGTCAGTTACAAATTTATAAAAATTAAAAAGGCGAATCTCTGCATGAAATGTCATTAACGCATTTCTGAGAAGGGCTGTGTTTGAGTTGTAAGGACACTTTAAGAACGTGCAGTCCACACCCTCACTGAGCAGATGGAGGCTGAGGCCTCCTCCATAACTGCAGCACCCGGGAGCTAGGAGGACTTCACTCACTCCTTTCCTTCAGGAAATAGGGCCGCAAGTCAGTGCTGATGCCCAGATGAGAACCCTGGTTTCCACACTTCCCATCCAGGGCTCTAATACAGCTTTGTGATATGGAGTTCATGAAATGTGAGCAACTTTTATAATTTATATGGAAGCCACTGTGAAACAATTTCAGAACTGCTGTAAATGAGTAAGTAACATTCTCAAAAGCCAGAGAAACAAACTGCTAAGGCTTAATGGTCGTGTCTAAGCATGGAGCCACTCTACGTATTTGAAATACGTTAATCATCTTTGATTTTAAAGGAGAAATTGCAAATAATAATCCATGTCTGAATCTAAGCCTCAAAAGAAAGTGAGCATACTTCATTTTTCTCCTCTTTCCTCTTCCATGCTAACAACTCTGTAACTTATAAATCTACCAATAGAGTTTGGCATGTCAGACTATTTCAAATATTGGTATTCCAGTTCCATGCCTGCAGTGGTTCTGTATACCTAAAACATTCAACTGAAATGTAGTTCAGCCATGTCACACTCTTCTGCAAATGCACTATTATTCTTGTTTGTGGGGTGCACACTGCATACATTTCCCATTTCTCTCGTGTATCCCCTCTTTTGCTTTAATGGCCACCAGTGGGTACAGCCTCCAGTCACAGGTGCACACACTCTTTAATAAATTCCCACATGAAGAATTTTCCATTTATATACAAAAGTTGTCGGAATGACATCAGAGATCTGCATTATGGAGAAAGGCCTGCAAGGGACAAGACACTACTCAGCTTATTTGGAGACTTTTTGATTATTATTCCTTCCATAAAAGCAAAAGGATAAGCTTGGCTGCATTATCAAAAACAGGTCAGAAAGTGCTATGACTATATTTAGAAACAAAACCTATTTTCAAAAATATATGATTCGGAATTATTTGAAGGGTTGTTCCAGGAAGAGAGGTTCTTCCGTTTCATTCCAAAAGGCAGAGCTCAGGCCATTCAGTGGGAACTCAAATGCGGACTTCAGGCTGACATCAGTAGGAACCTCTGGTGCTGCAGACCTCGGGGCGTGTCAGTAACCGCCTGGACAGTGGCCTTCTCCTCCGCTGAAAAGAGGGGTCACAATGCCATCCAGCCCAGAAGGTCCTAGTGAGGGTTCGATGAGGCAATGTCTGAGGAAGGACTTCACAAAGCACCTCAAATCTCATCGTTATAAAAGATACACTTAGTCATTTAAGAGTCCTATTCTGATTTATTTTTTCTTTAAGCTCTGTTGGACTGGCTCTATTCTGATGGTCAAAAATGTTCAATTTTAGTTTACTGCTATAACTGTTCAGCATTCTTCGAATGTACATATGTAAACGACATAATCTCCAACTGGCAATACTGTTTGAAGAATTAAAAAAAGTCTTACTTAATGAGACATCAACTATGGCTTATTTAGCCAGTATCTTCACATCCCTTACTATCAACTGCTATGCTCCCTATTCAGTGCCTGAAGTTTTGCATGTTCACTTTCACAAAAGCCATTTTCATAGACAGTTGTGACTCTTCAAATCTGCATTGTGAATGCACTTAAATGCCCAATCTTGCTGAAATTTTGGGAGAGCCCTGTGAAGCTGGCAGTGAGAGAAAAAGTACATGAAGTAGACCCAGGAAAAGAAGTAAGATGGCCACCATGCACATTCCCAACACATACACAGTTAGAGCCCTGCAAATAGTGTTAGGTTTTAGTTAATACATTTATTACAGCAGGTCTTTAGTCATTATTGCCATGAAAAAGTTTTCATGAAATTTCACAAAATCTTTTAGGCTATTAGTATTAGCTTTCTTTTATGGAGTGACACTTTGTTAATTTATGAAATATTTACAGCATTTACAAAAAGTAAGAGAATGTCTAATAAAATTTCTTATACTTACAAAATTCATACATTATACTACTATATTTGAGATGTCTTATTTGGTAGACCAATTAAACTATGACATAAAATAATTTACAAAGATATATTTAATCTTTAATTCATTGAAAACAAAACCATATTAGCTATAAATAGTCCTTTACAAATAATTGTAAAACACTTAATTGTTTTAACTTGAGCCTTAGCTTTTACAAATATACTTAATAAATGAATTAGTTCAGATAGCAAATAGAATTGTGCATTTAAAATTTCACTTAATACTAAAAAACAAACAACCTGAAAAAGCAAACTGCCTGGTACTTCAAGTAAAAATTTGTAGAACCAGTTTTTATGCACGCGTGGGGTGGGGAGGGGAAGCCAACACCATTGAAATTGAAATGCATAAACACAATACTTTCAAGAATACGCTCAACAAATGTACATCTGGGCATCAATTTCTTAGGATGATGCTCTGGCAATAGCTCATGCATCCAAGACGGTAGGCCTACATTTTGGCAGATGAGCTGGACTAGAGCAACATTTGTGAAAACATTCCCGGAAGCAGCCAGACACTCCTGACATCCTTGGACAGTGCTCTCTTTGGGGTTTGCCACAACCCGAAACCCATTCCAAATTTTAGGCAAGCTCATGAAAGAATTTAGAAAGTAAAACTGGCAAATTAAAAAAAAAATCAACTCATATTTAACTGGGCCCTGTCAGTTTTTAAAAAAATATAAAAATAGGCTTTTCTGGAAAATTAGGGGAAAACATTTTCTACCCTCAAATTTCCAAATAATGAAAAACTCATCTATATAGCTATTTCTCCTTAATTCACCACTTACGATGGTATAAACATTGGCAATTACTTAAACACCTTGCTTTTGGGTAATGCCTAGGAAGCGGAGCTCAATTTGGTTTTGGCAGTAACACACATCTTTCACATTTGGATTCATTTTAGATAATCTAAAGCAACTGTTAAGCAGCTTAAGGAAAATCCATTTCATGAGCATATTTCCCCTTTGATTTTAACATAATGTTGTTTCAATTAAGCCCACAAATTATGTACTGTATATATAGTATTTCTCAAGAGGTAAATTAAATCTAAATTTTGTCTTTCAAAAACTGCTTTTTACAGGTGTCAGTGTTTTCCAAAACCTCATCTCAGCTCCCTTCTTCTGATTGCCATGTGGACCCTGTAGTTTTCCTGTAATATGTATTTTAGAAGGCACATCTTCAAGAGTTTAAGATTATGTTAGTTCAAGTTCTACATGAAGGCAAATATTTTAATCTACTTTTTACAAAAGCCCCAAATGAAAGTCAGCATTGCCTTTATTTCAAGCTGTAATGCAGTTCCAGGGTCCCCCTCAGAAGTGAGTTTGCACATGGGGCATCATTTGTGAAGGACTGGAAGGTGAAGTCGGGGGATCAGAAAGCTTGGCAGAGTTGGCGAGCTGCAGTTCCTCAAGCCGCTTTATGTATTCGTCACGCAAGGCTAAGAGCTCCATGTAACGCTGCTCCACTGGATTCGGCTGCTGGAGAGAACCAGAGACGTGAGTTAGACCTTATGCCAGCCATGTCACGAGAACTCACCTGTTCCAGCCATCTGCTGCGACTGCTGCTTTGTAAATCAGCCTTTTACTCAAAGTTTAACATAACACACACTTTCCTTAACTGTTGCCTCATTGACACATACAGGAAAGTGCAACACAGTACTAGAACACTCAGCTGTTCACCAAGAAATACCTAATGCGCACATTTCCTCACACAGGCAACCACCTTGTAAAATTTCCCCAACAAGCCCCAGCTCCAGTCCCCTGCGCTGCCCGTCCCAGGCCCGTTGTCCTCTTTCACTCTGAGGGACAACTCTTCTCAAGTTGCCATGTGGCCTTCCTTTTTGTACAGATTTGTGACACTTTTCCTGTGAGTGAGTATCCAGCAACAAAATACAGTATTATTTTATATTTTAGCAAAATTTACACCACTGGTACCATCCCGTATTTATCAATTGACATTTGACCCACCATGTTTTCTGAATTTCATCCTTGTTAAGTTGCATTGAAGGAATAAACCAGTTTCTCCACCCCTTCCCAGGCTGATGGGTAATCAGAGATTTCCAGGGCTCCTCAGTAGTATGTGCAATGCTCTACTGAGTATCCCTGTACACATCTCAAGCACATGTGCGAGCGCTGCTCTAAGGAATTACCCTGCGGGTGGAACTGCTGAGAAGTAGAATGTGGTCATTTACACCTCACCGGATGCTGCCAAGCTGTCCGCAGAGAGGGTGGCATCACCTTAGGCTCCTGCTGGTGATGCCTGGCAGTCCCACTGTTCTGCATTCTCCCCAGAACTTGGGAGCATAAGATCATGACGATTTTTTCCAATTTGAGGGCCATCACATGGTATGTCATGGTAGTTTTCGTTCCTATTGCTCTGCTAGAACGTCTCTTCATGTGCTTATTGCCCATCTTAATACATGGCTGAGAGCCAGAGTGGCTCTGCTATGCTCCGCCTTGGGTGTGAATGCTGGGTTTGCCCCTTACCTTCTGTGCGCCTCCATTTCCCCGTCTGTAAAATGGGAATCAAAACAGCACAGCCGTCACATGGCATTGTCATGTGAGTGAAGTGAGTTAACAGCATCTGTTTTGCTGCAATGGTAATGACTTTGATGAGCGAACAGGGGACTGACATTGATACAAAGGCAGAAGTCAGCCTGGAGCATAAGGTGATTCTCCCAGCAGGTTTTTAAAAGTTTTGTACTGAGATATAAACCACACACAGTGCAAAATCTTCAAATTTTCAGCTCAGTGAATCTTGACATATGTATACACTTAAATAATCACACTCAGGTCAAGATATACACAGAACAGTCCTCCAGAAAGTTAATGTTTTGAAGGGATCAGGGGCAAGTACTTTCTAGAAAGCTTAAGCAATACATGAAGACTTTAATGTAAAACCCCAAAACATGAAAACCCTAGAAGAAAACCTAGGCAATACCATTCAGGACATAGGCAGGGGCAATAGCAGCAAAAGCGAAAATTGACAAATGGGATCTAATTAAACTAAACTTCTGCAGAGCAAAAGAAATAATCATCAGAGCAAACAAGCAATCTATAGAATAAGAGAAAATTTTTGCAATCTACCCATCTGACAAAGGTCTAATATCTGGAATTTACAAGGAACTTAAATATATTTACAAGAAAAAGATAACACCATCAGAAAGTGGGTAAAGGATATGAACAGACACTTCTCAAAAAAAAAAAAAAAGACATTTCCGCAGCCAACAAACATATGAAGAAAGCTCAACATCACTGATCATCAGAGAAATGCAAATCAAAACCACATGGAGATGCCATCTCACACCAGTCAGAGGGCGATTATTAAAAAGTCAGGAAACAATAGATGCTGGCAAGGATGTGGAGAAACAGGAAGGCTTTCACACTGTTGGTGGGAATGTAAATTAGTTCAACCATTGTGGAAGATAGTGTGGCGATTCCTCAAGGATCTAGAACCAGAGCTACCATTTGACCCAGCACTGGGTATATGCCCAGAGGATTATAAATCATTTTACTATAAAGACACATGTAAACATGTGTTTACTGCAGCATTGTTCACAATAACAAAGACTTGGAACCAACCCAAATGCCCATCAATGATAGACTGGATAAAGAAAATGTGTACATATACACGATGGAATACTATGCAGTCATAAAAAGGAATGACATAATGTCCTTTGCAGGGACATGAATGAAGCTGGAAGCCATCATCCTCATCAAACTAACACAGGAACAGCAAACCAAACACCGCATGTTCTCACTCCTCAGTGGGAGTTAAACATTAAAAACACATGGACAGAGAGGAGAACATCACACACCACAGCCTATTGGGGGATGGAGATTGAGGGGAGGGAACTTAGAGGATGGGTCAGTAGGTGCAGCAAACCACCATGGCGCATGTATACCTATGTAACAAACCTGCACGTTCTGCACATGTATCCTGTTTTGTTTTGTTTTGTTTTTTAAGAAAAAAAAGCCAAACGTCTACAAAAGTGCCTTTCTTTAGCACATGTAGTGGTTTCCAGAACCATCCTGCTTCCTACTATATTGGACTGTTTGCTGAAGCTGTGAGCACCAATAAGGAAGCTGTGAAGACAATGCACTGATGAGGAATGTTGCAGCTGATTTTTTTTTTCTTTTTTTTTTTTTTTGTGAAGAGACAGCATCTCACTCTGTTGCCAGGCTGGAGTGCAGTGCAATCATAGCTCAGCAAAACCTTGAACACTGTAACCTAAAACTCCTGGGCTCAGGCGATCCTCCTGTGTCAGCCTGCCAAGTAGCTAGGACTACAAGTATGCAGAACCATGCCCGGCTATTTAAAACATTTTTTTTCTTTGTAGAGATGAGGGAATCTCAGTATGTTGCCCAGGCTGGTCTCGAATTTCTGGGCTCAGATGATCCTCCTGCCTTAGCCTCCCAAAGTGCTGAGATTACAGATGTGAGCCACTGTACCTGGCCTGGATCCAATTTTTAATGTTCAGGAGAATGGTTTCTATTAGAAGCAGACACTTTTTAGAACCTGTATCCCAGAGAAGGGAGCATGAGCCATGAGGCTGCCCTAACAAATTAACATAAACTAGGTGGCTTTTAAAACAACAGAAATTTATTCCCTGATGGTTCTGCAGGGCAGATGCCCCAAATCAGGGTGTCAGCAGGGCCATGCACCCTCTGGAGGCTTTAGGGGAGAATTCTTCCTCACCCTTCCAGCTTCTAGTGGTTCCAGGTGCTCCTCAGTGTACGGCAGCATCGCTGCAATCTCCGCCTGTTTTCACGCGGCCTTCTCTCCTCTATGTCTGGGTCTCAGACTTCCCCTCCTTTCTCTTATGAGGACATCTGTCATTGGATTTAGGGCCTGCCCACCCTAAATCTAGGATGATCTCATCTTGAGATCCTAAACTTAATCACAACTGCAAAGATCCTTTTCCAAACGTGGTCACATTCACAGGGTCTGGGTCGCTGTCTTTTGAGGGCCACACCATGCTACACACTACATGCAGCCAAGGCGTGAATCAGCTAAAGCCAGGTGCCAATGCAGCAGAGGTGGAACCATGCCCACATTTCTACTGGGACTACTGCTTTCATTAGCGCTGTGGTTACAAAGGCCCAGAGGATTGCAGAAGTCTCTTCATCCCACTCTCCCTATGATCACTGTGAGTTTCAGTGTGCTACTGGCAGCGGGAAGTGTTCCAGAAACGCATGTCTAGCATTATGCTTGGTAGAATGCCTGACACCCAGTAAGTGCTGTGGGATGCTTGCTAATATCCTTTGCCCATTTTTCTCTTAAAATTCAACTGAGGGTCAGACACTGTTCTAGGTGCTCAGGATGCACCAGTGAAGAAAGGAGGCCCAAATGCCTATTTTTATGGCCTTTATCTTCTAGTAGGGGGAGACAGACAAACAACGAATGTAACGACTCTGGGAATTTCCCAGAATATTCGAAGGTGATGAGTTCTACAGAAGACTAGAGCAGGGTTAAGAGGGCTCCACGCTAAACCGATGGTCGGAGTGAGCTGCACTTTGGAGAAGGACTTGAGGGAGACGAAGGAGGGCATCACGTGGATACCTGAGTCTAAGGAAGAGCAGAGGCCGGTCTGGCTGAAGCTGAGCGTGTGACAAAGGGTCGTTGGTGAGGATGCCAGGAGGTCACAGAGGTAAGGGTTGGAGTAGGGGTCACACGAGGCCTCAGAGGCTCTTGTAAGGACATGTGCCTTCACTTTGGGTGAGGTGAGCAGCTACCTGGCCAGTTTCCAGCAGGAGAGTGGCATGATCTGCTTTGGTTGCCATGCCAAGAAGAGTAGAAAGAAGTGAAGGCCGCGTCAGGGGTCCAGGTAGAAGGCTATTGCTGCCACGGACAGGAGAGGGCAGGCAGCGCACCAGCGTAGTGGCAGGGGGCTCACTGAGACGTGCCTGGACTCTGAATGCGTTGTGAAGGCACAGCCCAACAAGCTCTCCTGACAGACTGGACATGGGGTGTGGGACAGAAAGGTTCCTGGCCAGAGCGACTAAGCTGGTGCTACCATGAACTGAAATGGGGAAGACGGCAGGAGGAACTGAAGTGGGGAAGACTGCAGGAGGAGGAGGTTTTGGGGGGAATATTAGGAGTTCTGTTTGGGCATGTTAACTTTTATTTCCAGTCCCAGCACCATTTACTGAACAGTCCACTCACAGGGATGTGTGACGTTGCCACCTTCTTACTATTCCTAGTCTCCACATCAATGCAGGTCTGTTTCTGGGCTCTACTCTGTTCCAAATAAGACTTGCTCTATAGCAGGCCAGGTTCTTCCTTGATATTCTCCTTCAAAATTGTGGCTATTTTTAAAACCTCCCTTTGAAATACGAGTATTAGAATTTAGAATCAGCTTGAATATTAGAACGAGCACGTGCAATTAGATAAGAAAAAGAAATCAAGTAACAGTCCTTTTTGCAGATGGCATCACTGTATCATTAAAAAGTGAAAGAGTAAACCTAAAAACTATTAGAAATAAAAAGGCAATTCAGTCAAGTAATGGGTATAGAATATATAGAAGTTATTGGGTTACAGACAAACACAAACCACTCGGAGGATATAAAGAGTCCATTTGTAATACAAAGACAAATAACAAGAAATAAAAACTTCAAGCCAAGTGGTAAAATATTATACCTCGACTTCTCATTTGGAAAATGAATTATAAAGTATGTCCTCACTAGGCATGGAAAAGAAGATAGGCAATCAGCTCATTATGGAAGTATTTTAGGCTTTAAACAATTTTCATATTCATATCCTTTTAAATTTTTCTAACAAAAGTGACTTAAATACTACACAGGTCGGCCTGTTAATATTTGTCCTGAATCTCATCCTTTAGTTACAACTATACAAAACTTCAGTACATCCAGGGCAGCACTGATGAACAGCTACATGGAATGCAGTGCGTCCTGGAGTACCGTATGATGCTGGCTGGCAGCCGAAATTCCTACTCAGGTTTGTAATGTGACTATGCTTTTGGCATGAGTAACGCCCTCATATTAAATAAAAGTACCAGCTCTGCTTATTGATAGCTTTTCAAATGTAAGCATTGGTCTTTCCATAAACTCTGTTGAGTTTTTATGTCACAGCAAGGGTTGGTGGCTTTTGCTTTTAAAAGCACACTAATCAGGCCTTCTTTGAGGCTAACAGCTCATTATGGGGCTGTATACAGGTAGACAGTAATTGTATACCTTCTGGCTCACACAACTGAATAACAATTTAACTTTTAAGTGGTTAACTACATTCTTTTAGGTTTATATTATATACTTTTAAAAGTCCTATGTGATTGGATTTAATCTATTTCTGTATGAATAATGTTCTACATAAGCGGATCTTTAAGAAAACCTAATATACTTAATTCATACTTTTATTCTTACACTCATCCCTGTGCATTATAATCATTGGCTTATGTTTCTGGCTGCCCCCACCAGCTTGGGGGCTCCTCACGGGCAGAGACCACCTCTTCTTAATCTTTGCATCCCCCTAGTGCCTGACGCATGAGAACATTCAATATTTGGTAGATGAAAACACAAAGTGCCTGGGGAGATGAAGATGTGTGTAGGGTCCTTCACATTCAGGAAATCTACATAAAAAGGAGAAGTTATTTCTTTTCTGAATTCATGCCAATAAATCATAATACAGGCCAATTCCTGTCTCGAAGTAAAAACCCGTACCAGACAATGAGCACTCCTCTCCAGCCCACTTCCATTTTGCCAAGATCTATGAGAATAAGTGGGATAAATATATTCTAATAAGTTCTTCTAATGATGTACCCTCAAACTTGACCTGCCACACAATTACCATTACTACCTTTATGAATTCAGAAATGAACTGCTCCAAATTCCTTGAATTTCAAGAATTTCTCCAAGTACAAATGGGTGAGAATAGATTACAGGACTTGCACAAAAACTGTTCGTATTTTCTCACTGACAATATTTTAAAACCAAGCCATGATAAATATGGAAAAGGCTTATTTTACAGGACAAACACAGTACTCATCTAGAATATATACATATATATATACACACATATATATATGTATGTATGTATTTTTTTTTTTTTTGAGATGGTCACTCACTCTGTTGCCAGGATGGAGTACAGTGGCATGATCTCAGCTCACTGCAACCCCTGCCTCCCAGGATCAAGCGATTCTCCTGCCTCAGCCTTCCAAGTAGCTGGGACTACAGGCATGCACCACCACACTCAGCTAATTTTTTTATTTTTAGTAGACACGGGGTTTCACCATGGTCAGGATGGTCTTGATCTTTTGACCTTGTGATCTGCCCCCCTTGCCCTCCCAAAGTGCTGAGAATACAGGCATGAGCCGCTACCATGCCTGGACTAAAATATTTTTTAATAAGAAAATGAACACATCTCCTGTAAAAGCAGTTAGAACTCTGTAAGGAGTACCATTTATTCTTTACTTGATAATCAAAAATGCTAGAACTGCTGCTAAATAAATTCCCCCCATGTGCTTCTCAAATCTCAAACTAAACAAATGAATGTTCTCAAGCCCTGGAATCTGTCCCTTTCCAAAAGAATACACATTTCAACCATTACCAAATTGCAAAAGCCTTTCATGGGAGTAGCACAGACCCTGAGATGAGGATGCCAGCTTGAAATGGGCATTTCTCCAGTGAGGAGGCAGGGCACAGACTGGTATGCTGCCAACTGCCTGAGAGGAATGAACCATCTGAGAGAAGCCACAGCTATGGGACCCTGATGTGGCCAGCCTATTTCTGGCATTAAAGCTGGTGCTTATGCAAGACTGGACTGTAAGAACAGGTAGTCGACCACCCAAACTGCAGGAAAATGTGCAAACCTTTACAAAGAACCATCACAAATACTGAATATCGATAATGCTTAGAACAAATCAATAAACTGATGTACTGCTGAGCCTTTACAAACAGATTGTTTTTCCTTCTGATTTTGGATGGAGTGGAGGTGGGAGAATGGAAAGCCCAAGTGTGTCTTTAACAAAATGGAGTCTTTCACTTCAAAACCCATTGTTTCCATTTTTGCTTGATAAATGGCCAACTGAATTTCCTCCTATTGACAGGGTAATTATCTTTATTTTTGAAGTAAATACCCTGAGTGAAAAGCAATCTGATGTTAGCTGACTTAGTGCATACACCTGAATGACAGAGTAGCAAACATTTTCTTAACAGGATCATCTAAGTCCAGTCAATGTAAAGAATTTTCTAACAATGTCTATATAATGAACAACTACTTCGAGTGATAAAAGGAAATCTCTGGCTATGAAAACTCAGAAATTTTCTAGAGTTGTAAATCAGCTAACATTATAGTTAACAATTGTATCACATTGGCAGAAGAATGACAGTTTCACATCAAAACACACAGTTTAGTAATTTTAAAAAATTTACATGAAAGTTGAGTTTAACAGTAAGTGTTTTTATAGTCTGGTATTTTCCCTCATATTGTTTAAAAAAAAACCAAAAAAACAAATAACATGATCTAAGCGCAGTAGTTGACATTGCTATCTTTTAACAGTGCAATTTCACTTACTTGTTGCTTGATCCTGGGGTTCCATCTAATGTAGTAATTCACCCAGAGTTCCAAGTGACGCATACTGGCAACTGGATATAAAACTCGATTGATTTCTTTACTATAGAAGGGGTTTTTGAATTTTTCTTTATTACTGTTTATCAGTGACCACAAAGAAACAGTTCTTTCTGTAACTTTCTACAGAGAGAGAGAAAGTAGAAAGCCTAAGCCAAAACACACATAAATCCACAAATCATTTTGCAGTCTATAGCAATACAGTTCGGCATGAAATTGAAGCATACATTTACGTTATCCTCATAATAGCTGAAAAAGCTTCACGGGCCAGTGAGTGCTTGGCAGCCACTTATCGATATTTGCATCGGTAATGGCCTAGCTTGAAAGCCACTGTTTCTGCCAGAAGACAGGGGCACAGGATGCTGTACCATTAAATGCAATTCACTGACCTAAGTAGAGTATTTCCGGCTAGGTAAAACATTTATGAACAGATGGGTGGTATACTCCTTTTAATTCAGTGAAAAAAAAATTATCATACGATCCCAATTACTTTTAAAACTTTTCTATTTGTTAGAACTAAGAAATCTTAACCTGTGTCTACTTGACAGTAGGCATCTGGACAGTTATTTTAATCTACCATCCAGATGTTTGATCTACATGTCAACATCCATATATTTGAAAACATCTGGATAACTGACTGCGTGAAGTCTTCACATTTTAGCCTAGTGTCTGTCATCTCATAAAGATATTCACATTTTCATTGTTTTTTATTGCAGGCTTTTACAAAATTTTGACCATAAACTAGAGAGGAAACAAAAACAAAAACCAAAGCTAGGGAAATGAAAATACAGGAATTAAAATTACCAAAGGTAGAATCTGACTTTTCCTAGTAAGGACTTTAATAAGAAAAGAGCAATAAACTAAAACTGGAAGCCAGTAAGAACATCCCAAAATAAGTGACTAAAAAAATTTCTTCAATATATGGATGGATTTGATTTCATGAATAATAACAGCATAATTCTGCCTTTCTTTGAATCCACCTAAAACCTCAATTGTACCTTTTTCATGCCAAAATCTATACCACATTGTGTTTATGTGAATGTTACTTTGCTTTTATTTTTATATATGCACATACTTTAAAAAGTCAAATAGTTTGACAAGGTTATGAGAAAAAGAGCTCTCTCTCACCTCTTTTCCCAGAAACAACTGTTTTTTTTCCCCCAGTATTACTGAGGTACAACTGACAAAAATTGTATATGTTTAAGGTATACAATGTGATGTTCTGATTTATGTATATGTTATGAAATAATCACTGCAATCAAGCGAATTAACATCTGTTACTTCATATAGATACCAATTTTTTTGTAGTGAGAACACTTGAGATCCACTATTTTAGCAAATTTCAAATACACATTATAATTACCATACTGCACATTAGGTCTTCAGTATTTATAACTGAAGGTTTGTATCTTTTGACCACTATGTCCCCCTTTCCCTTACCCCTTTCCCCAGTCCCTGGTAACTACCTTTCTACTCTCTGTTACTATAGGTTCAAGTTTTCTTAGATTCCACACATAAGGGAAATCATGTGGTACTTTTCTTTCTGTGCCTGGTTTATTTCGCTTAGCAAAATGTCCTCCAGATTTACTTATGTTGTTGTAAATGGTAGGATTTCCTTTTTTATGGCTGAGTAGTAGTCCACTGTATATAGGTACTATGTTTTCTTCATCTATTCATCTGTTGATGGACACAGGTTGAGTCCGTATCTTGGCTACTGTGAATAGTGCCGTAATATACATGAGATTGCAGATACCTCTTTGACATCATGATTTCATTTCCTTTAGATATGTTCCCAGTGCTGGATTATATGGTAGCTATATTTTTACTTTTGGGAAAACCTCTGTCATGGTTTGAATATTTGTCGTCTCCAAACCTCATGCTGAAATCTGATCCCTAGGGTGGGTGTGGTGGCTTACACCTGTAATCCCAGCACTTTGGGAGGCTGAGGCGGGTAGATCACTTGAGGTCAGGTGTTCCAGACCAGCCTGGATAACATGGCAAAACCCCATCTCTACTAAAAATACAGAAATTAGCCAGCTGTGATGGTGTGTGCCTGTGGTCCTAGCTACTAGGGAGCGTGAAGTGGGAGAATCTTGTTTGAGCCTGGGAGGCAGAGGTTGCAATGAGCCAAGATTGTGTCACTGTACTCCCAGCCTGGGTGACAAAGTGAAACCCTGTCTCAAAAAAAGGAAAAGGAAAAGAAAGCTGATTCCCAATTTTGGAGGTGGGGCCTAGTGGGAGGTATTTGTGTCATAAGGACAAGTTCTCATGAACAGACTGACACTCTCTTTTAGGGTTTGTTCTCACTCTATTAGTTTCCGAGAGAGCTGGTTGTTAGAAAGAGTCGGGCACCCTCTCCCCTCTCTCTTGCTTCCTCTCTCACCGTATGATCTCTCCATACTGGTTCTCCTTCACCTTCTGCCATGAGTGGAAGCAGCCTGAGGCCCTCACCAGAAACTACGTAGATGGTACCATGCTTCTTATACAGCCTGCAGAACTGTGAGCCAATTAAACCTCTTTTCTTTATAAGTTACCCAGCCTCAGGTATTCCTTTATAGAACACAAAATGCATAGCTTTATGTAATTCCTACTCTTTGAGGTCAAAGACAGTGTCTGATAAGCTATCATATTCTTTATATTTCATGGCAGACTGCATACATTTTGGCAAGCCTAATGTACCAAAAAAAAAAAATAGCATTTTTACTCACCTGCCTTTCTCGAGCAGATTCACAGTTGAATAAGAAAGTACCAAATCGGCAACTATACAGATGATCCAAAATTATAGTCAAAAATTGTTCATTGAATTCAAAAGCTGTAGGGAACTAAACAAAAACAAGAAAAGAAAGCATGTAACACTGGGACTGAAACTTGACAAAATTAAAAAGATACACCGTAGAAGTAAACAAATGCTGCCACACTGTAGGGTTCTAGGAAGGACAGCAGAGGCTGTCATCTGCACACACACTCGAGTTCTTTTTTTGGCACTTTACATAGGACTGAACAGTTTAAGTAAGTGTTAAATAAAGCAATAAAGAAGAAAAGGAGATAAACAGGCTGATTTTCTGGGTTCTCCTGCATGTACAGTGTAGTTTAGGTATTAAAGTATTTAAGGTATTATGAGTTAGCAGACATGGCTATATATGTCAGTGTAGAATGTATGACAGGACAACTTGGTATTGTCAATTCCATTGATCTTCCTTAGTAGAGATAACAGAGTTAAATATTTAAGTTTTAAAACTTTATTAGGGAAAATTCCAAATATATCAATAGTAGCAGGAATAAAAAGGCAAACACTCATGTAGCTGGCTTCTGCAATTATTCACACATGACCAGTCTTGTTTCATCTCCATCTCTACCCATATTATTTTGCGGTCAAATCCCAACCATTATATTAAAATGTTTAATTTAAACATTAAATTGAACGTATTTTCATCCCACATGCTCCTTACCTGTTTCGACATCTGCCATACACAATCAATAAACTGGAGAAAAATAGGAGAACGGTCAGCATCTGTGTGGTTTTTATCACCATGACCTATTCTCTGAAATAAATTGATGAAGATAATTTGTTTTAATTAATGAGTACAAAACTGAGAAAAGCATATAACACACAAAATGTGATAATACAATCAGAAATCTGCCTTCTAAATGCCAAGTTTCTCAGACGGGAAATAATATATACTTCCATGGCAATATAGGCAATGTAAGGTTTGAAAATAATGGAAATTAAGTATATAAACGCCTGTCAAATACACATAAAAACTGGCAAAGCATCATCATCCTAGGTGGATTGTTACAACTGTTTCATATAGTTGGAATTTTGTACAAGTCCTGAACAGCTATACATAGAATGAACATGATTATCCTACTTAGTACGTTAGCAATACACTCAAGCTAGTTCCTTCAGTTGCAAAGAGAATAATCCTAAAGTTTCTAGACTTAAAATCATGTCCAAAAGGTATGATTATTAGAATGAAATGCTCTTTCTTTCCTAAAAACAAGACAAAAACAAAAAATCTCACAATATATTCATTTACTAAACAATGATTCTTTCTATGGCCGGGCGCGGTGGCTCATGCCTGTAATCCCAGCACTTTGGGAGGGCAAGGCCAGCAGATCACCTGAGGTCAGGAGTTCGAGACCAGCCTGGCTAACATGGTGAAACCCCATTTCTACTGAAAACACAAAAAATTAGCCAGGTGTAGTGGCATGCGCCTGTAATCCTAGCTACTCGGGAGGCTAAGGCAAGAGAATCACTTGAACTTGAAAGGCAGATGTTGTAGTGAGCCAAGATCATGCCATTGCACTCCAGCTTGGGCAACAAGTGCAAAACTCTGTCTCAAAAAAAAAAATAACTGGAAAATGTTATTCACACTATGAAACTTGGATAAAGGCTAAAATGATACATAAAGAAGTGTTTCTGAAAGGGTAATCTACAAATCTCCCTCATGAGAATCACCGAGGAGCTGGGTAAAAATGTGTATTCAAAGGGCATCTGGAAATAAGACCCAGGAATATGAATCAAAAAAAAAAAAAAAAAAACGGAGTCTTGCTCTGTCACCCAGGCTGGAGTGCAGTGGCATGATCTCAGTTCAGTGCAACCTTTCCCGCCTGGGTTCAAGCGATTCTCCTGCCTCAGCCTCCTGAGTGGCTGGGACTACAGGTGCATGTCACCACACCTGGCTAATTTTTTTTTCTTTATATTTTTAGTAGAAACAGGGTTTCATTCTGATAGCCAGGATAGTCTTGATCTCCTGACCTCCTGATCTGCCCGCCTCGGCCTGCTAAAGTACTGAGATTACAAGCGTAAGCCACTGCACCTGGCCTAATTTAATAGGTTCTTTTGATGATTTCATTAAAAAACTTCTTGGGGAAGCTATTTTTAAAAATTTATTTTTATTTTTAATTGAGAGAGAAATTTATATATACTGTGTATACTATGTTTTGAAGCATATATATACATTGTAGAATGACTGAGTATACAAAAAATGAGGATACACATTACCTCACAGTTATCATTTTTGTGGTGAGAACACTTTATATACATTCTCTTAACACTGTTCAAGAATATATTAACTGCAGTCACCATATTATACAATAGCCCTTTTGAACTTATTCATCGCTTGATGATTTACAAAATGCCTATCAGAAAATAAAAAACCTCAACTGAAAGTCTATAAAATATATTGGACTCTAATAGCTATATTATTTGAGAAAGAATTGTCTATCTTCCTTCTCTTATGACATTTCAATTTAAATATTTCTATGAAGATTGTTTGTATTACTTTGAAGTGAAACTGCAAACAGTGCAGATGGATAAACATGTCTCTTAAAAAGACTTTCACTACTCAAGGCATCATGCATTTTCAGACTCATAAATTTTTTATTACTCCTCAGATTTTCATTTTAATATGGAATACGTAGTTTAACAACTAGTTTTAAAATCCTGAACGGTAGTGATCTATTTTTAGAAATTAGCTTTGTTTACTTACAGATGCAAATTTATGTCCAAAACTTATCCATTCTTTTTGTACCAATATTTCGAACCCTTCAATGCTCCTATAGAAGCTATCCAACATCAGCATGGCCAAGGACGTCAGCTGAGCAGTCCTGTCCCATCCATCACTGCAATGCACAAGCACTGAGCTCTTCCCTGAAGAAACTTTGTCTGCCACTTGAATGGCTCCTGTCAAAACGAGCTGGCAAAGAAAAATATGTGAGTCAGTAGGGAGCTATAAGATACTGTTTAAATTTGATAGTTTTTAAACCTAGAAAAAGCCATGCTTTAAAATATCAATTCCAGAACAAAGATTTATCAAAATGCAACACTAAGCGCTACAGGGTCTATTGATCTTCCTCTACAGACACTGCATTTGAATGTGCCCGGGTATTAAAAAACAAACCCAAACAAACCAGAAGTCAAACTGCATCCCAAACTTATTTTCATGGATGTGATTGTGATTGTGATAGTGTGCTAGGCCTGTCATAAAGTACTACAAACTGTGAGGCTTAAACAACAAAAATGCATTGTCTCACAGTTCTGGAGGCTAGAAGTGTGAGATCAAGGTGTTGGCAGCGCCATGCTAACCACTAAAGATCTTTTCCAGGTCGCTCTCCTAGCTTCAGGTTGTTTCTTGGCTTGTGGCAGCATAACTCCAATTTTCACATGGCAGTCTCCCTGTGTGTGTGTCTGTGTCCAAATTTCTTCTTTTTAGAATGACCCTAGTCATCACGAAGTAAGGGCTCACACTACTCCAGTATAGTTTCATTTCAACTAAACATGTCTATAAAGACCTTATTTTCAAATAGGGCCACACTGAGGTATTGGGGGTCAGGACTTCAACATACAAATTTTTGAGGGACAAAAACTCAACCCATAACAATGATCAGATTAAAAAAAAATCGCTGACCCAACAGGTCACATCTAGACTATAAAAGTCTGATACAGTGAAATTCACCTTTTGACCTTTAAATTGGCAATATATCAACTCTTATTTGGCTCATAAACAGTAGGTACTTAAAGTGAAAGTATTCTAGTAAAAATTTGAGACTTAGAAGTATCAATAAATGTATGTATACAATGAGTTACTGCTATGATGTCATGTTTTGATGATTCATGCATTCAGAGAGATACTTTATAAACCATGCAATATACCCATCATGAGTGTGACTGCAATAAGATTTAGCAAATTTATACAGTTGTGCAATCATCACCATAATGTAGTTGTAGAACACCCGCATCACCCAAAAAGTTTACTTGTGCCATCTAAGGTCAATCCCTCTTCCACGTTGACCCCCAGGCAACCATTGATTTGCTTCCTGTCTCTGTAGTTTGCCTCTAATAGAAATTTTACATAAATAGAATCATACAATAGGTGGCCTTATGTGACTGGCTTCTTTCACTTAGCATCATGTCTTCAAGATTCATCTGTGTTGTAGCATGAATCAGTACCTCATTACTTCTCATGGCCACATAACCTTCCATTGTATATAGACAGACCACATGTTATTTATCCATTCAACTGATGGACATTTTATTGTTTCTAGCATTTGGTTACTATGAATAGTGCTGGCATGAACTGTTGCATACACATTTTTGAAGGGACACAGTGTTTTTATTTTTCTTGGGTAAAATATCTTGGAGTGAAATGGTTGAATCATATGGTGAACGTATGTTTAATTTTTTAAAGAAACTGCCAAACTATCTTCAAAAGTGGTTGTGCCATTTCACATTCCCACAAACAATGTATGAGAGTTCCATGTTGTCACATACGAACAGCAATTTGTATATATAATGTAATTTTGGGTTGGTTTTTAAAAGACTTCTTCCATGGAGCTTCCAAAATTCTAACAGCCATGCAACAGAAATGTATTATGGTCATTTTACCTAATTTAAGGAAATGGAAATAGAAATTCATTTATTTTAACTAATTCATGGAAAAATCAGACCAAGTGAAAGATCTGATGTATGAGGGGTGAAAAATTACCTACTGGGTATAATGCTCACTATTTGGGTGATGGGTAAACTAGAAACCCAAACCTCAGTATGCAATATGTCCATGACAAACCTGTACATTTACTTCTTAAAACTACAAAAATAAAGAAATGTAACTTCATTAAGCTTTATATATACAACATAACTAAAGATAAGTGGATAAAGTAGTGCCAAGAAGGAAAGGTTAACGGACCTAAGAACACCTGGCACATCAATTAGTTGTACAAAATCCATTACTCCGAAAATAACTAGAGCAGTTTATTTCTTCAAGCATTTTAAGTATTCTCCTTGAAATCCTGTTTACAATTCTCATTTGAAGTACTTCTGAAGAAAGGGCTGTTGAGAAGCAATGGTAATATACTAGATCACTTGAGTCCAATTTAATGAAGTTGGGGTTCTAATGCATTTTTACAGAGGGCAACTCTCACTTGAGATACTTCCCTCACTTGTAATTAAAAAAAAAAAAAGGACTCAATCTCAGCCAATTATTTTGAAAAACAGTAGCTGTGTTCCAATGAAGTATGAATTCCCACGATCACTTCTGACAGAAACAGCTACAACTATCTAACGAAACTAAACTAGAGTTTTAAAAACACATGGCCAAAAACTCTTAAATAATCTGATGGACTTGTGACTGATGGGAAGAAATGACAGCCATCAAGCAGCATACATCATGATGTTAAGAGCACTGGCTCTATGGCTGAAAACCTGTGCCTAAAACCTCATTCCACTTTTGATATCTCGTGCTTTGGGCCAACTGAGTAACCATGATTTCTTTCTCTCTACTGTGAAGAAATGAGCGATATCCCCAGTAGCTTGTCTTGGACTAAAGGATACTTCCCATAAAGTGCTGACATTGAGCATAGGCTCAGTAAGGGCTAGCTGCCATCCAAGATGCCCAAAATAATATGATGCTTTAAAAGAAGAAGGACTATAGGGGAAGAGTATTGTATTGAAAAGGACAAAGAGGAACTACAACCTCCAGATATCACAGAGTCCGCCTTCTACTCTGCCAGGGCTGTCAGTGAACTGGAATGAGGATTTGAGAGGCATGCTAAGGATGGTGATTTTCTCATTGCAAAAGGCTTGCCCTGGTTTCATGCATTGAGTGGTGATACCATTTCACCAGATTACAGGTTAGAGATGGCCATGCCACCTCTCTGTCAGCAGACCCAGGGCTATAAGATAGTGTAGGAGGCTGAATAATGGTCACCAAAGATGTCCAGGTCCGAATCCCTGGAACCTGTGAATACTATCTCACATGGTAATAGGGACTTTGCGGATGTGATCAAGTTAGTGATTTTGAGATGACAGATTATTCCAGATTATCCAGGGGGGGCTAAATTACATTACACAAATCCTGATATGAGAGAGGAAGAGGGAGATTTCACACAGGCAGAAGAAGGGAAGGCAATGTGACCACAGAGGCAGAGGATGGAATGATATGGCCACAAGAAGCTGAAAGAGGCAGGAAGTGGATTTTTCCCTAGGGCTTACAGAGGGAATGTAGCCAAAATATTCCATCCAGTATTCAAGGTCCAACTCAAGGCTATCCACAACTCTGCTCCACTGTCTGAATTGCTATGATGTGACTGATGCCTGAGAAGCCGTGAGTCAGAAATCGTTAAAAGTATCCACTTGGATTCCCCAGTCTCTGGGTACCTCCTTTGGTTTCCGTAGAGGACAGTGACAGTTTCTTTCATTTCTTTCATATCCCCTTTGCTATAGACGAAATTATAAAACCTTAGAGAGATCTCTTAAAACATTTTCTACATTCCTTAAGTGGGAACTTCATCTTTTGCAGATGGCCTTGCCTCCTAACTTCCTCAGACATCTGAGCCATTCAATAAGACTTACTCTCACCCAGTCTCTCTTCCTTCTATCTAGCTCAGAGTAGCAGCTGAGCCACCTTGCCAATAACTCCTGTACCTGTGCTCTCTCTTTAAAAAAATCTTTTTTTCTTATTTGTGAAGGTAATATATATTCCCTGAAAAAAATGAAGAAAACATAGGCCTATGACTCAGAAATAATTATTCACATATTGGTGGATACTTTTCTAAACCCTGTATACATATAACTTTTTTGTACATTTAGGTTGTTTCCAATGCTTTTCCACTTTTTTCTTTTAAGAGATGGGGTCTTGTTCTGTCACCCAGCTGGAATGCAGTCTTGCAATCATATTAATAGGTCACTGCAGCCTGAAAATTTCTGGGCTCAAACAATCCTCTTGCTCCTGCCTCCTGAGTAGCTGGGACTACAGTTGTGCAGCACCACAACTGACTACTTTTTGTCTGTTTGTTTTTTAGTTTTGTAAGAGGCAGCTTACACTATGTTGCACAGGCTGGTCTCAAACTCCTGGGCTCAAGTGATCCTCCTGCTTTGACCTCCCAAAGCCCTGGGACTACAGGCATGAGCCACCATGCTGGCTCTGTTTTTCCACTATCATAAGCATTCTAGTATATTCATCTTTTCAGACCTGCGTGATTATTTCCCTTAAAAAATTCCTGACGTATTTTCTCTTTGTCTACAAAACAGACTGAAGCTTCCCATGACTTGAAAAGCCCTTCTCATAGTCATATGATCCCCAACACTTCCCCCTTCCTTAACTCCCTCTCTTTTTAAAAGAAAAGTTTATATTCGCTACCTCTATTTTCTCACTCACGCCCACCACATCACTAGACACCCCCAAGGTCATCAAGGACCTTGCTAAGAAACGTCCTTCAAGTATCACTGACACTTTCTTAAGACCCTTTCTTTACCTTCCAATATTCTCCTTTGATGGATTTCTCTCTTATGCCTGGTTCGCTGAGCTCCACTTCTCACCTCCTGCCCTGAATACAAACAGGCCCAAAGCTCCACTCAAAGTCCTCTGATCTTTTCCCCACACAGCCTCTCTCAGAATCCACATTAAAGGGCTTTGCTTGTGTTTGTTGTCCAACAGCTGACTGCCAAACTGACATCTCAGTCCTAAGTCTCTATTTTGGGTTTTACTTTGCAGAGAACCTGCCTGTTAGACACAACCAGGTGGATGGCCCACCATTATACTAAATGCATGGTGTTTCTCTTGCCCAAGGTTCCAATCAGGATTACTCTTCATCTGCAAATGGTGGCATGCTTTTCTCAGCTAGCCAGGCTCACCTTCTTGGTGTCATCCTACATTTCTTTAGACCTGGCACCTAGCTAATCATCAAGTACCACAGGCCCTCCCTTGGAAACATGTCTATCGCTCTCATAGTCCCCTAACACCCACACTGGCAGCATTCAAACTAGGCCATTACTACCCCCATCTTTGCACTCTTAAAATAGTTCTGTTTTCTCTTCTTTTCCTCTCCTATCTATTCTATAAGCAGCTGACAGGACATTTTCCTAAAATACCCTGCTATTCCAAAACCTCTGGGGGCTCCCAACAGCCCAACCTGACAGTCAAGCCCCTGTTCATCTGGGTTCTGCAGGTTTGTATATTAACCTGCAACTATGGAAATCCTTATTCTTTCCAATTCCATCCCACTTAGCACCTGTTTCTGGGCCTTTTCTAGGTTGTCCTCTTTCTCTAGAACGGATTCCCCCATCCTTCTACTTTCTTCAAGGACCAGATTCAAATCCCACCGAATAACAAAGGGAATGTTCCTTCTACTGAGTTTGCTATACATTATGTCTCTTTTTACATATATCTATCATCTCTTCAATCACATATGAACCTCCTTAAATATACCATTTTCCCATTTACAAGGTCTCACATAAAAAACAAAATAAAACTTTTTATTTTACTATAGTTTTACATTTACAGAAAAATTGTAAAACTACTATAGAAAGTTCCCATATACTCAACTCAGTTTTTCTTCTTATTGACATCTTACGCTGATCGCAACTATGGCATGTCATGTTGTATGGTACATTTGTCATAACTAATGAACCAATATTTATACATTATTAACTTATTATTAATAAAGTTCATACTTTATTTGGATTTCCTTTTTACCTAATGTCCTTTTTATGTTTAAGGATCCCATCCAGGTGTAACATTACATTTAGTTGTCACAATCAGTTTTTTTTTTTTTTTTGAGGTGAAGTCTCACTCTGTCACCCAGGCTGGAGTGCAGTGGCACAATCTTGGCTCACTGCAACCTCTACCTGCCAGGTTCAGGCAATTCTCCTGCCTCAGCCTCCTGAGTAGCTGGGATTACAGGCGTGTGCCACCACGCCCAGCTAATTTTAAAATTTTTTTAGTAGAGACAAGGTTTCACCATGTTGGTCAGGCTGGTCTCAAACTCCTGACTTTGTGATCCATCGGCCTCGGTCTCCCAAAGTGCTGGGATTACAGGCATGAGCCACCGCTCCCGGCCTCACAATCAGTTTTTTTTTTTTTTCTGTAATTCATTGGTGAGGATGACAAATTCATAAAAAAATGAAAGTTAGGCAAAATAAAAGTAAGATTTCCATCAAGTTGGAAAATAAAATTTGACTGGAGAATATATCTTAATAACTCACCTATAAATTAAAGCTGGTTTTTTGTTTACAGAACTAAATGGTTTCTAAAAGTGTTAGTTCCCTCAGATCACTTCAAGTACCTTTTAAAAAGTGGAGAATTATTGATGCCTTTATCAGGATAAAGGACTGAAAATAATAAAACACAAAATCAATTCTTTAAAATAAGTCACTTGAGATTAGTTTAAAAAAAACAACAACAACCTCTATCTAGGTCCAAAGAGGTCATACCCAGTAATGGTTAGATAATAAATCGGCTATTCCTTAATAAACCTGCATGAAAGACTGAACAACTTAATACTGAAAGATGGAAATAGATGTCTTTGCAAACTCTAAAAATATTCTGGAGTGATGATGTGAAATCTTTAATTTAGGTAAGCTAATTGTAAAGCAACATAAAACTGTCAAATGTAGTCCTCTACTACTAAGTTTATCCTTCAATATCCATTTTTTAAGGAATTAAAAAATATCTCCATTCCACTAAACAATTACATTCTTTTTTATATATGCAAATATTTTTACAAAATATACTTGCCTTGATGTGTTCTAACCAATGAGTAGACTCTAAACTGGACAACCAATGAGATTCTTCTACATTAGGATAAACAATGTCCTTCACTTTTTTTAAAGATTCCCGCATAACATGAATATTATGAATGTCTAAGAAGAAAAGTTCGGCGTTATGATATGCATCATCACTTTCATATCCTCCTCCTGTTGCCTAAGAAACAACACGAAACACAAATAATCAGTTGAGTCTTCTATTTCATTAGAAACTTACACAAATATTTCTAAAGTTATTTGTCCTCCAAATAACCCTAAATCCGCCAATTTAAATGAATAATTGATGTGACTTGACTTCCTAGCCAACACTAAGTCTCAAAAACATTAGTCATACTTTGAGCTGAATAAAAGACAGAAGGCTGGCAATTTCCTGGGGAATCTGTATTCCTAAGGAAAAAAATCATCCTCAAAATGCTCTATAATTAATCGCCCTTCTTCCACATCTGGAAAGGCAAAAGCAGGCTGTGAAAGGTCCTCGTTCTCCATTAGTTTTGTAGCTCTGATAGTACTCTTCAGGGAGGAGGGGGAGGCCACCAGACTGAGGCAGTAGCAGGCACCTCCAGCTCTTTACAGCACTCATGTAGGACATGATGCATTAGAGGAAAACAACAGGCCTTGGAGTCAGACCCAGGCTGATAGCTCAGCTTCAGCTTCTCCTTGCCCTGTGATCTGGGGCAAGGCACTTAACGTTTCTGAGCCCCAGCATCCTTTCCTGTAAAAAACGGGATAATACTACTGAGGTCTCACACTATTAAAGGAACCACACTCTATTATAATAGCTAGTGCCAGCCACTATTTAATGAACCCCTATGACATCCCAGGCATTGTGATTCTTGCTTTACATGATTTTATCTCTTCAGCAATGTTGCAAGATAGGTATTACTCGCCTCATTTTGCAAATGAGAAAACAGGAACTCAGAGATGCTAGTTAACTATCCCCTAAGTCACATAGGTAATAAGTGGAATTTAAGTCTAAGTCTGGCTTCAAAGCTTGAATTTTTTCTACTAAACCATGACTATTTCTCTGCTATGCAAACACCAATGACAGCACTGCACATAGTGAGCACTGAAAGAATAAACGATTTCAAAAGGAGACAAGATGGCTATCACCTATTGTAGCACCTACAAGTATTAACTTGCCAGGGCAGGCTTTGGTTCATCTTCACAGCATGGTGAAGAGTGTCCATTTTCTACACCAATAAAAACAGATACTATGGTTTCATTTAGGAATCTGGTTGCATTCTGCTTAAATGTTTTGAAATGGCATAGGACACGTGGCCTTTGGCCCTTTAAGAAAAAGTTCAACAGTTCTGAGACTTGCAAAGAAAGCAATATTATACCAACTCGAGTGCCTGTAGAACAGAACAGGGAAACATCTGCCTGGGGCTGAAGAGGAAAGGAGAAGTCACCAGACAAATGTGCCATAGCTACAATATGGCTCTTTTTATTATTAACAATGGAAGGAATATAAGCTTCTAGCCATGTATAGAAGGGCCAAAGAAACAGATTTTTTTTCCTGAGGTTAGTCACAGAAAAAGGCTTCCTGCAGAAGTAAGGTTACCATCCATTTAGGTTTCAAACCTGGAGACCTTCGTTAAAAGCCAGAGATCTTGGTCTCCAAAGACTCCAGGCAAGAAAATATGCTTAGGCAGAAATATTTCTTTAGAGCTTGCTCTAAATAGCATCACTAGTAAGTAGACAGTAAACATTCACAGTGTTGTTTAAAAAGGTTATTAGCTAATAAATAAGCAATTTATTATTTAAGTGGGCCACTTGCCCCTCTTCCTGGTTATCTGTGCTTTGGGGAAGAACTCAAGAGATGCTCCCTCCAAGTAGCAGTCACTTTTGTAAAATGCAGGCACAGCACAGGGGCCGGGAGGAAATGGCCGGCCTGTTTTGCTCAATCTGCAAGCCTATAATGCAGTGACACGTCTCCCTCCCACAGACAGATGACCTGCTTCTCTACACATGTGGCTTTTCAATAGTTATGGTGATTTTCAAAGAGATTCTTGAAACGAGTTCCCTTCATAAAACTGAAAATAAGTGAAAAACAAGGAAAAATGTACTTTATTACTCATTGCTAATGTTTCTGGTAAAAACAGACATTAGCACAGTTCCACATTAATTCATCACAATGTACTGTCACAAAAATAGAAGCGGCTCGCTGCTAGATCTTACCGGTCCCTGGATTTTGTTTAATTTAAAATGATGTGCCGTTGCTTGTTGCGTCTGGGGATGTAAATTTCTAAATATCCATAAGGGAGGAACAATTAGGTCCAAGAAGAACAGAAGGTCAGAAAGGGCAATAATCAATTAGTCAAGCACACACTGAGTTCCCAAAAGTTTGAATTCTACACCTCTGGTTACTTTTGAAGTGTTCTTCTTTGGTTTTCCTTTCTTCAACAAAAAAGAACAATGTAGATTATCTAGGCCCATGATGTAAAGGTCTACAGGCCTGTTGCTATGGATATAGACGACTAGCAGAGAGACAGCAGAGGGAGGGGGACACGAGTGAGCTTTCTAAAAGAATGACAGAGATCTGTAAAGCTCAGGCTTTTTCCTTGATATTTTCCTTCCTTTGACTCCTAAGAGGACTAGAAATAGAGGCGTGCTTCCTGAGTGTTAAAAAGGCCTTCAAGAGTTCTATTGCTATAATGAGCTTTAGAGTTAATATGATTAGTGTATCCATTTCATACATTTTAATATTCTAAAATATTCTTTGTAAATACTTTATTGTAGTGCTATATCATATCTATTTCAGGCTAAACATGTACATGAAAATATTGCTTTATATATATATTCACTCTGAATTATGTATAAAAGATAATAAGAACAGAGATATATAAAATTAAAGACAATCCAAGAAGATATTTAGATTTATAACTGATTTCCTAAGTGTTTCACTTATGATTCCTAATTTACTTGTCAATTTAACTTACTGATTGCTTTACATATAATTTCAAAATCATTTCTAGACAAAAAAACAACAGTAGTAACAAATAGCTGGTTCAAAATCATGCATGGGGATGAGGAGGTAGCCCAGGATTAAACGTGTCGGATAGAAGACCTGTGTGCAAATAACAAAGAGTTGAGCTCCATATACATGCAGTCTGACACATCCTAGTGCAGACATCACAGATTCCATTAGGAAGCTGCTGCACCTATCTGAGCTGCTCAAGAACTTGTTTTGCTTTCTGGTTCTTGTCTTATGTTCTGAATAACTGAAGATGCTATACAAATGACCTCAGGATAAGCAATGTATTAAAGATGATGAAATTTTAGCCTACAGCTGATGAGAAACAAAAAACCTGAAAGTTGGAATGTGAGTGAGCAACTTGGGGAGGGGATTTGAAGGTGACAGCAGTGATGGGAGGAGAAGAAAAAGAAAAACAATAAAAAGGAAAAACAGAACACAAAATGCAAGTCAATCTGGGGCCATTCAGTGTAGGAGTATGCAGTCGCTGATGTTCGTGATGACCCTAATCAAAGTGCATTTAGCATATTCTGCTTAGGGCAAAAAGTCAATCGAGACAGACTTCTTTAAATACAGTCAACTTTGTGTATATATTTGTGCCTGGAAAACTTACGTACATGGATCTCCTCATTTCTTGAATTCTCTTATGTAAATGAGAATACATATATGTGAGTATATATGGGTATGAAGGAGGGAGTGTTTGGGTAAGCATACAAATTTAGTATTTTAATAATTACAGCTTCCCATAACTCCTCAGAGATGCCTCAATAGTCTACACAATGAGTGATCATCCACAGCTGAAAGAGCTTTAAAGAGAATCTAACTTTTGCCTGCCTAAGGTTCTGGCTAAAACCCAAGTTCATTACAGTCTAGACATGCCTATTTACCTAGAGTTTATTTGCATTTGATTTTAGTGTATTCAATTTTGTTTTAGTTTTGTGATTACAATTATTTCCTATTTAAGAGAACTGGTTTTCTTTTCTTTTTTTTTTTTAAGAGAGAAAAGGAGAAAGAAAGAAACAGCAAAAGAAAGAAAAAAAGAATGAAAGAGAAAGAAAGAGGAAGAGATTTTAGAAAAAGAGAAAAGGAGAAAGAAAGAAACAGCAAAAGAAAAAAAAAGAATGAAAGAGAGAAAGAAAGAGGAAGAGAAAGAGGGAGAGAGAATGGGATTCT